>KN050085.1:21490-77919 GCA_000743315.1 Lignosus rhinocerotis TM02 | reverse complement strand
CGACGACCGGGTGGCCCAATGTCCTGTCCCGCCCTGGGGTTTGGAAGGCCCGCGTTAGGTGGCAGTCTGCGTGCGGGCTGCCACGGCGGATCACCGACCTGAACCCCGGGAATCGAGCGACACGCGGCATCGCCCCCGCTCCTTCCCCCCTCACTCTCGGCTGGTTGCGTATCTCTCTCTCCTTTTCCTATCTATTGCATCATGTTACTCTACTATACTTTGTGTTAATGGCATCGCCGCGGCGCCTCGGCTCTACCTACGTTCCCCTCCCCCCGTATCGCTGATCCCTCCCGATCCGTTTGCATTAGCTGTAGCCACCATGTACGGATTTGCCTACCATAGGGCTCGGCCCTCCAGGGCTAGAAACGAGGAACCCAGAAAAAAAAACAATGAGTGGTGTAATATTGCTCTCCGTATAGATTGTCTATACGCACATATCTGGTATCTAGGCAAGATGGTTGAGTCTCTCTCACGGAACACGGAAGAAGGTTGGCGATGTCCGTGAACTCTGAGGAGCCTTGCAGCGTAGGTATGAGGAAATGGGAGTGAAAGCGACAGAATCCTCTGCTTGGAGCACATTTGGACAAAATCTGCCTTACAGAAGGCTAGTTCGGTGAATCCGGTCGAACTGAAAATGTCATTAATGTTAGGCTAGTTACAATGTCGGTCAAAACGGCTCCGAAGGAGCCGACACTGGCAGAAATCCGGTCACTTTGGGCTCAGAATGAGCCTCCACCGTCCGGATATTTTGAACGGTTTTGCAAAATTGGCGAGACAGCCTTGCCACCTATTGTCGGGGGTCCTCAAAACACGTTATATGATATGCATTTGTAACTCATCAGCAATTCAAACACCCTCTGCAGAGAAGTCCGCGCCACCACACGTTTCATGTCACACGTGTGTCAAACATGCTTGCTATTGTGCGAGTCTCCGTAAGAACTCAACGAGGGCCCTACACGTTTAAGACTGTCAGCGTCTCCTAACTGAAAACACCCAGCAGAATAGAAAACAATCACCTCGTCGGTCGGCCGGTCATGCCAATCTCCTGGTACACACCGTTGCTTGTCGCCTGAAACATGAATCCAACCCGTTCCGTACTAAGCCCCAACCCCACACAGAAACTATTGGTATGTGGGACGTACCTCCATCGACCCGGCGATGTCTATGTGCGCCCATTGGAGCTTGGGCCGCTCCTCTCCTTCCACGGGCTCAACACCCTCGACAAAAGCCTTGAGGAACAACGCGGCCGTGCACGATCCTGCGCGCTTCCCGCCCGTCTACAAGCGGTGAAACCATCAGTTCCTGTGTGATACATAGGACAAACGATGAACGAGGAGAGGCATATGTACGTTGCACAGGTCGGCATTGGAGGAGTATATCTGGGGGCCGTATTCTTCGTCGAGTGGCATGCGCCAGAAGCGGTCATGCTCACGGAGGCCGGCAGCATGGAGCTCGTTCCAGAGCTGATCCGAGTTCTAATGGAAGAAGCGGTATGTCAAACACGCGGTTTAAGAAAGCATTAATAACAAGACGTACCGTGAAAACCCCAGAGTAGGTCTCCCCGAGTGCAATATCAACAGCGCTGTAGATAGACAACGTGACGTGCACGAGTCGTTTAGACATGACAGGAAGAGATCCGACGGAGATGCATACCCGGTAAGCGTGGCAACATCGATCAGGGTGTGTGCATTGAACTCTGTTGAGCCATAGTAGATCGCGTCTGTGAAAGTCTTACTTGAGCATGAAGGCTCATACACTGTACTGCACAAGACTTACCTGAGAGGACGAGGCGACCCTCCGCGTCAGTGTTGTCAATCTCAATTGACTTGCCATTCATTGCGTACACGCTGAGCATCAGGCCAGATCAAAATATCAGGCCATACGAATTACCGCAAGTACATACATGTCGCCTGGCTTGTTCGCGGTTGGTCCGGGGAGGTTCTCTGTGAGCGGGGTGAGCACGACGATATTGATCCTGGAGATGCGTAACGAGTTAGCCTGACGATGACAAAAGAACAGGAGAATACACACGGAACGTTGAGCTTCGCGATCGCGAGCGCGGTGGCGGTGACGGTAGCCGCGCCACCTGAGCCCGAAGAAGTCAGCGAAGAGGGTCCATGTGAAGCTACCGTCGCATGAATGCCGTACCCATGTCACCACGCATGAGCTTCATTCCCTAAAAATGGTGCAAGAAAACCCCTCAGCCACCCCCTAAACATATAAATGAAGATCACCACTTACCGAAGAGGGCTTCAGCGATATCCCTCCCGAGTCAAACGTGATGCCCTTGCCGACGAGTACAAGGGGTGGCGCGTCCTTCGCACCTCCCTTGTAGTGACTGTACAGAACATGCAGTCAGCATCTACACACAGTGTCGGTCTTTAAGTCAGACAATGATACTCGAGACTGAAAGGTGTGAGTGATTTGGTGACATTACGTATGCATCTAGAATCCGGCTGAGAGGACGGCGGAAACCCCATGGGATACATCGTGAACGGAAGATACCCTTCGTTGCAATACATCTCGAGCTGCTCGACCTGTAGTCGCTGGAGGCGGTCTCGAGAACGTTGTCATGTCAACGGCAAAGTCATGAGATATTTGCCACCCGCCCGTTGCGGGAAGATGGGATCATGAATCATCCCTGAAAGCAAAGGACACCAGTCCCATTCAGCCTACTCGCAGATCGACGCGCTGTCACCGGCAGATGGGCTGCACCATGGGGGCATGTCTCCTGCTCGCCTTCAATCGCGGCGGATCGCTCCCTCCTCCTGCAGACTACAACAAGGTTGTGCCGTCCCACGATCGCAGTACAACTGGAGACTAAAGACAACAAATCGCCAACCGGCATAGGAGACTCGTTCACGCAGCTCTGATTGTGCAACGAATGTCGCTTCCCGTGATACATGCAGAGATTCCATCACGGTCGGTTGAGATGGAAACTGTGCACTAAAGGAGCTCGAGGAAGAACGCATGAAGCCACGTCCTCGCACGTGTATGCGAGGTCGAACGAACGCCATGTATATACGTCTAGCAAGCTCTACGGGGTCGGAAACTCGAGAGGGTCGCAGGTCAAGAGAGTCGCAGCGAGACCAACCCGCATATACCGAGAGTAGAGAGCGGTCGCGAGAGCACATGCAGGCGCGAGCACCCCGCCAGAACACGGAAGGGACCAGAATGGAAACATCGCATCTGTCATGTGACAGTTGACGAGCTCGGCCGATAGTCGTCCGTTCATGCACCTGACAGTGACGTACGGTGTCGGTGGCATGACATGCGGTCAGCCTTTAGACAGACTGAGGGCTGTTCTACGCAGCGTTCGTGATATACAGACAGAGAGGAATGATAGACTCACAATTCGAGGAACTTCGCAGGCTCCTGAGAACCCTTGGCAACAGAGAGGAAGGTGCGCTATCATTGCGTACAGATGTGTGAGAACGGGGCTAGCGTCGTGGCGCCGCAGAAGATAGCAGGACTGACCATTCCCTTCATTGCGGCCCATTCTAGATAGGATCATATCGAATAAAATGCATGCCCCTGATACTCCGTGAAGCACGAGACTCACCTGTGTCGCGAACAATAACTTCGACATTGGGGAGACCAGCAGCTTCAGCTTTGATGCGCTCCGTGAATGCCTGGTGACAATTTCAGTCGCCATTCCCACGCGAACCTGAATTGTATATATATCCTACCGTAGGGGTCATGATGTTCGCAGGATACTCCATAAGCTATTGGCGGGTTAGCAGAGGGAGCCTGAATAAGCAGCGAAGGCACACAGACCGTACGGGCGAGGTTCTGCGCCTCACCGTAGACAACGCCAGTATCCCATTCTGTTCCTGGAACGAGTGGGGAGAGAGGGAGCCTCTCTGGGAGTGGTTCGGGGAGGCGAGGGTCGAAAGCGGAGGTGGGCTTAGTTTTGAGGGTGAAGTGGTAGCGTGCGAGGTGCGCGCCGACAGCTGACAAGGGTGTCAACATGCGCCAGCGCAGATCTTCAAGGGTATGGAGAGCGTACCTACGGCATGAGGATCGACCGACGCGTCGATGACCACTTGGTTGCCCTCCGCGCTCTCTCCCAGTTCGCGGACCTTCTTGATTCCACCAGCGACCGTCCTCCGGACGATCTCGCGTTTCTCGTCCCCTTTCTTCTGGGCGAACTTGTCTCCCAGGGATGAGATCGCGGTGACGTTCTCTCCGTCTCCGTAGAAGAGGTGTGTAGTCCCGACCTTGGCTGGCTTGGACGCGGAAGGAGTCATCTTCCAGAGTTTTGCAGCATCGACGGGGGCAGCGGTGGCGGAGGGAGCTGCGGGATCGAAAGGGATTAGGTAGATGGAGGACATTGTTCTGAAGAGGGATGAAGAGCGAGAAAGGAGACGAGGGGCGCGAGAAAGGAGCATGTATGGACGAGAATCCGTTTAACGTTTCGAGGGGACGAGTACGAGTTGTAGTTACTAGTAAAGTAAACGACTTAGGCTTGTCATTGTAAGGACTTGCGATTGTTGCAAGGCGGCT
The DNA here is from genome assembly GCA_000743315.1 of Lignosus rhinocerotis TM02. Taxonomy (NCBI): domain Eukaryota; kingdom Fungi; phylum Basidiomycota; class Agaricomycetes; order Polyporales; family Polyporaceae; genus Lignosus; species Lignosus rhinocerus. The sequence continues at coordinate 73,413 of KN050085.1, read as the reverse complement.
CTTTGGGCGCCTGTCCAACGAGTACCGCACCAGTCTTCCGACACGCTCACTGCCAGTGGCAGCTTGAGATTCTTTTGTTTTACATCCTCTTCATATTCGACTACAAGCTGCTTGTCTTCCACTGAAGAGCTTTCATGAGTAGTTCGCTACTCCGACTCTAATATCGCCTACTACCTCATCCATCTTGACGCCAGTGTACATGTGCATGCCAGTAGCCCAACGACGATATCCATAGTTGACGACCTGGTGTGTACTATTCTCTATCCACTCTCACACTTCCTTGACAGTATAAACGCCAACGTTATAAAAGGCCTCATTGACGTGGAGCCCTGAATATCGTAGGCGAATAATGTAGCTGTAACGGTTTCCGACTGGCAGTAAGTGTCCGTCGTCTCATTGATCTTGACCTCATCCTGGCAGTCCATCCTTCGAACCGCTGCACCGCCGTATCAGAAATTACAGACTAATCCTGGCAGATATCAGATGTTCAAGATCAACGCAAATCGTGATCATAACACTATCATACTCTAGAAATCAGCATGCCCATCACTCACCCGTCATTGGCTAGCAATTTGGTCGTTGAGCACGTACGCATTGTCACCGATCCGCGTGAGAATATGACGACCAGTTGTTTCCAATCCACCTCGGCCGCACTGCTGCCTTCCAGTTCTCGCGCTTACTATGGTTACGTCTCTTCAACGCAGCTCAACCTCTCACACGGCGAGCTCAATACTAGATCCGACTAACCCACCCTGTTCCATCATCTGGAGTGCTCTCTCTGTCTCACCCTCAGTTCTCCTCATGAGCTTCGCGCGGGGATTTCTGCATTCGCTCGAGAATAGGCGTAGATCACCCCTCGACGCACACGGCCCGCGCTCGATCTTTCGTCCGTACATGCACATCCTATCGACCTGAAATGCAGTATCACGACTGAATGCATCTATCCGAATAGTAGCGTTTCTGTGCCTCTCCCTGCAGAGTGCGGCCATCGAGATACCATGCGGACCCGGCCACGTTCAGGATCGTTCCTGCTACAGCCAGGCCGGTGCGTGATCACATTCACACTCTTACGTGCATACGTACAGTATGTGCTGAACTGACCTTCGAGCAGTCACAACGTGGATTTACAGTGAGTACTCTATAGCCTGTAGCAAGAGTGAGATATTCCATCCTACAATCCGACGGCAGGTGACTTGGGGCGCTTGGTTATCTTGCCCTGGGCGTGAGTCACAGGACGGAGATTGTGTCTCGTTTTTACTCTGCCGTACACATCGAACCTACTCATCGAGGAGAAGCAAGCTATCCCCTTATGTCTCGCCGTAGAGCGCGCAACACTTTCAATATGACACGACACGCTAACTTCGGTGAAACGACTTCGATTTGACTTGGAGGTGAAGTGGATCATCTTGAACATAGTGTCGATAATCGCAACCGTGTCGTTCCGGTCGTGTTCTCAACAAGTCGTCGTGTGACACGAGATGTCACACTTTGTTGCCTTTGTGGCGAGCGGTTAGTTTCTGGCCTTTATCTCGCCTAGCGAATCAACATTTTTCCTTACCAAGTCAGTGCCCCATCCACTACTCCGCGGACACAACCAGCGGCGGCCGGGCTTTGCGTCCTTGTACGCTCATCACTTTGGTAGACAAAGCGAGCACGCCCGGCGCATCATCTTTCGTTTTCCAATCGACTCCCTACTTTATTGCTATCTGGTCGAGATTGCTCTAATTCCCCTACCTACAGTGTACCCAACATGCAATCCCCAGAGTCGATCCTTCCCCACACCTCCTCCGATGCTCTCTCCCGCCGCCGCCGTACCTCTCTGAGCGGCAAATTCTTAAATCTGTTTTCTGTCAGGCCCAAGGCTCCCCCAGCACCACCTCCTCGACCCGTCATCTCGCTTCCCCAACCGCTTCCAAGTCGCATTCCCGTCCGCCAAAAACGCAACTTTCGACAAGTCTCGGTGGACGAGAACGACCCCACTCCTTCTTCGCCCCGACCGCGCTCTCGTCTGCGTCTTGCGTCCGACACGCCCGACACGTCAATTGATACGTTGGGTGGTTACAGATCTCCAGAGAAACTGCACACACCCCCTCGCCGTGACCAGGCTGCACGTCCGCTCAAGAGCGCACTGAAAAAGTTTGCGTCCGGGAACTATTCGAACACGGGTGCGTTACTTACAGCAGTAGGTACACACAATCGTGTTACACCGGCCGTAACCACATTGAGCGCCAAGTCTAAGGAGTCGAGGATATTACAGCGTCTCCGTACTACTACTTGGATACCACTTCTTCACCATAACCATCATTCCCCCACTCCTACCGAGGTCGGTAGTGCGCCACCCACCCCCTTGTACCCGACTCCGAGACACCAGTCACAACAGAAGAAGCACGTTACGTTTGCAATGGATTCATCACGCCGTGTCCTCACGCGCACACCCTCTATGCAGCACCTGCCCGATTCGCTTTGTGACGATGGGAGGGAAGATATCGCTATGGAGCTCGAAATCCCTATTCTTGATCCATCATCACCATCGAATGAGCGCAAGACCGAGGACGATGGAGACCCGCACTATGGTCCTCTCCCGCCTCTCCCCGGCTCCCCAACAATGTTGCGTAACCACTCCGCACTCGTTCCTTCCCAGATGCCGCTTTCCGCGAGATACACTCCGAACAACAAGCGGAAAACCCAGTCGACATCGAGCGCAAGGAAAAACAAACACGTGAATGTCCGCGAGGTGCTCCTGCAACAAGCTCTCCCTTTACCCAGCGTGTTCGAGCTTCGGCCCCCACAGCCGACACAAACGCGGATGGGCGGCATCATGGACGAGGTGTTGAAGGACCACGCGCGGACGATGAACGCGAACTTCCATCCGGTCGTCACAAAGCGTGGACCCGCCGGTGTTCTCCAGCGGATCAGCATCGACATCGTCCCAAACGAGCGGCACACAACTCTGTGGGACGTTGACGAGTGGTATGTGCTCCGTGTTCATGATCTCTTCCATTCTCCGCTCACCACACAACGATCATTTTCATACAGGGACACTTATGCCTGGGGCGGCGCGCTCCTCGTACGCGACGCAAAGCCCGCATCCTACTTCTACCCCCGTCACTGCATCCAAGACCTTCGCATTGAATTCTACATTCATGACGAACCCACCTCTTCTCCAACCTACTCTTCAGGCATCTCCACGTCCCCCGAACACAACTCGGAACCGAACCCCGTCCACTCCTACTCCTGGAGAACAACATACACAGGTCAACGCCTCAAGCGCAATGACATCCTCGCCCGGCTTGACGCCTCGCGCGGGATTAGTGTCGAGCCCGAGTACGTCTTCGTGCAGCCTGCAGACCCGGACGGCCCATGCGCGTGGCTGGTGCACTTCTGGGTGCCCATCCCGCTGCGGCTTCTCATGTCCGAGAGGGAGGTGTGCAAGACGTTCGTCTGTCGCGCGAAGGTCACCGTTGGTGATTGGGAGACACCGAAAACGGAGGTGCCTGCGGGGTGTACATCTGTGACGATTGAGTGCTTGAGGTCTGAGGGGATGCTTGGGATGGCGGTGGGCCCCAGTGCGCCTCAGGACAAAGGAGCAGCTGAGGCGACAGCGGTACTGACGAGGATACGGCCGGGTCGGAGTGAGATTTGAGCTGAGACGAATGGATGGGAAAGACTTCCGGGGGTTCATTGTGGGTCACACATGTATGACTGTAGACAAGAGTTACAGTAAGCGCATATCTTGTCACGAAAACAGTGTTGTGACTGTTGTCGCAATTGTTCTCCCAACTCTCGGTGCATGCCAACTCCGCTCTCGCTGGTTTGTGCAGTTTGATCGAGATGGTCTGACTATCGACAAAGCATACTTTCGCTCGTCCGATATAATCGTCTCGCAAATCCTCGATTCCGTTTGGCAAGACGTTAGGCAGGCTCGCACCAAGTTGCATGCATTGAAGAGATTTTGCGACTCTCTCGGAGGTGCTTGCTTGAGTACGTGTTTGTTTCATTTCCGATTGGACGCCTTCATGTATGTGCGCAATGACGAGCTATGTGCTAATGGGTCTTGTCTGGGCTCCTTGACTCCGGGTGTGTTAAAGTGGTAGCGTGGTTCGGAAGTGGAACTTGCCTCTTCGCAGCAATTTTCCCGCTACAGTCTGCAACACACTGTGGACAGAATGCGTGAATTTCCTTCGGGGCAGCCCAAAGCCTATTTTGTGTCCCCATAGACTTATAGCTGGTCTGATAGAACAACCTTGCGGATGTGGGGGCATAGACGACATGGCTAGAGTATTGTGTGCACACCTGACGAAATGCGCCTAGAGCACGGTTCCAGTCAGTGTGCATTGCCGCAAGAGTCATCGCGGCCGTACATGCATGGCGAGTGAATTGGTATGCACGGCTCACACCTTTTCAGCGGTAAGCTCTAATGTCTTCTTGCGACATGCCCACTTATCTGGTGTACTAGTCAATATTAATGCTCATGGCAACTCATGAAGACCCGACAACGGCAGCCAGCGAAGCGAGTCTCAGGAAGACAATCAGCACTCGTATCGCAGGTGAGAGGGTGGAGGCGAGCATCGAACCTGCTCGGGTGAACACCTTAACCTTTGTCATGCTTTGCGGTGCCCAACATTCGCTGCTAGGTTATTGCTCGCCTGTTCCACGCCGAAGCTCAGATACCCCGCAACAACCCCTGCACCGTCCTGAATCCGCTTCTGCCGGTCATACAAACTCTGCACAGTCCTGCTCTCCTCCTCCACCAGCACATTCTCCGGACGCGGGTCCGGGACGGGCGGCGCCTCGAGCGGGAGTGCCCCGACACCGCTCTGACGGAGGATCTCGACGATCAAGAGCAGCGTCTGCTTCAGGGACGCGATATCCGCTGGGATAGCACCGCATCAGGACTTGGCTTGAGAGGTCGGAGGTGGGCTTACCTGCTGTCTGCATAGGGTTCGTCCCGGGTTGGTACGCATGTTGTCTGTAGAGGAGTCTGGTTGTCAACAAATATCATCTTGACTCCGCCGGCACGCGGAACGGGAACGATCTTCCAACAGTGTCTCCAGGCGATGAGCGTCCATCATTCTCTGAGGATAGGGGAGCGCGAGCAATTACTCCAGATGACAAAGCAAACCAGTAACTGATCACCGCGGTACGGCCGTATAGAACTAGCCACACCGAGGAGGCGAGATCGCCTTGCAAGTCAACACACATATTCCGCGAGTACACTGCCAGAGGCGCATCAGCAGATCAATCCACGACCTCGATAAGACACTTTTACTCTCAGGGCGGGGACCTACCATCTCCTTCGTTTCAGCTAAACCAAGAGCCAATGCATAGAGCGACGATCCGCTCGTGTGTTGGCCAAGCTATCCACGACATACATGTCACACCGACAGACGAACACTAGTACTTACATCCCTATCAGTGCATTCTGCGCGATAGTTTGAACGCGCATGAGCTGGTTCTGGACGAGCTGGATGTTCTGCTTGAACATCTCCGGCGAATTCAAGTCCGACTGGGAGCCCATTGTTGACTGTGACATCGGCAAGCCTAGAGCTCCCGACACGTCGAAGCCATAATTTGTCAGACCAGGTCCGTAAAACGACGATTGTTGCATGTTGACCGGTCGTGAATGCTATGGAGAACGGTGATGAACGTGGAACGTCGACAGGTGGTGGAAGAGCAAGATCAAGTAGGTTTCCTTATAATGTACAGTAGCCCAGACTATGTGATACACGAGGCGCCAAATATCCCCTTTAAACACACGATGTCAAGGCACTTCGACAACTTGCAGCATGCTAACTCGATCCAGATGAACACCATGTCACCAGACGTCATGAAGCATACATTCCATGTACCATAAATGTGACGCAACATTCGCGCGATACAGTGACAACGACTGTGTCTTTTGGAACATGGTAGACAATAACGACCATAGAATGCCCATGACTTGTGAGCTCACAACTTCGAAGCATTGGCGACAGATAGAGTCTGTCCGGCAGCTTTCGCACGCTTGCGGACCATCTGGGTGGATTTGGAACCACGGATACCCCCGCCCCACTGACGATGCTGCTCATCGTACTTGTCGGTGCTAGATAATGATATGTCAGTATCAAGATCGATATCAGCAGAGCATAATTGTCGTACAAGTTGGCCTTCGCCGCGCTGACAAGGGTGGCGAGCTCGCGCTGGTCCTCGCTCTTAACATCCTGGATGGTCAAGACAGCGGCGGTTTTCTTGTGTACGACTGTACCGAGGCGAGCTTTCCCCTTAACGATGACGTAGGGAACACCCATCTTGCGGCAAAGAGCAGGGACGAAGACGACAAGCTCGATGGGGTCGACATCATGGGCGATGACAACAAGCGACGCCTTCTTGGCCTCAATGAGGGCGACAGTGTGGTTGAGACCATACTTGACGAACAAGGGTTTCTTGGTATCCTGGATAGACATAAGCATGAGCGATCGGGACAATACCGATTCGCAACGTACCTTGGCCTGAGCCGCCTTTTCCTCAGCAGTTGCCTTCGCGAGAGCGTCAAGACGAGCCTTCTTTTCCTGCTTAGTCTCAGGGCGGTACCTTCCACAGCCGTCAGTCAGCTGCAAGATGAACGGACGCGATGGTGACACACTTGTTAAGGAGCTTGAACAGCTGCGTGGCGGTGTTCTTGTCGAGAGTGTGCGAGAATTGTGCAATAGCCGGGGGGACCTTCAAGCGCTGGCTGAGGATGACCTTCTGACGCTGAAGGCGGATGTATTCCGGCCACTTGACGAAGCGAGTGAGGTCGCTCTTGGGTTGAATGTCCTGACCTGTAGACAGACACCAGATGTCTCAGCGACTCTGCGCCAAGTACCGAGCAAATGAATGACTTACCGATACCAAAGTTCTTGGGGCGAGACTCGAAGAGAGGGTTTTTCTGAACCTTCGACGTACCCTTACTCGCACCGTATGGCGCGGGGGCGGGCTTCTTGCCGGTTCCAGACTTGGCTTTGGGCTGGTCATTGAGACGAGGCTATCAGCAAGGCTGTATGCAGCAACAAAAGCAGCCGCCGCCGCCGTGCACTCGGAGCTCTAACGCCCGTACCGACACATTCGGCGAGAACGAGCGATACGGGCCCAGCAACTGCTACTGCAATCATTGCGGTCCTGTCATTGACAAGGAAGCTCAACAGTGCAATTATTGGCGAATGGGGAGTTCTGCCTGCATGAATGTCAGCATGCGTATATGGCCATGACATCTATAGGTTCGACGCACCATCCATCCCAATTTCCTCGCTCTGGCAGTATTCCCCGCTGCTCCGTGCACCTTGACACGCGACGTCAAAGTCAAGACACTCACCATTGTCGTTGATTTGTGTCTTGAGGTCGGCTGGCGATGTGTCGGCTTGAGGATGAACAGGATCCGGTTGGGTAGACGGATTTGGCAGTGCTGTGGTTTATAACTCCGATTGAAACTTCGGGTGCGAGAATGCATGACACATTGAGAGTCCGATTGATCTTTTTGGGCGCCTATGCCGCGTCCTCGGCTCCGAGCCTCCATACCCGGGCCACTGCCAATCTACTATACTTTCCTCGGCTCCGAGCCTCCATATATACCCGGGCCACTGCCACTCTAGGAGATCTACTATACGCTTGCTGCAGTGTTGCAAGTTGCCAGATGCATTGGCATGTCATGAACGATTGAGAGCTTTCCCAGAGTTCCCACTAGTGCTCACACTGTCAGCGAGACGCACACGGTAGTACCTAACAAATCATCCCTATACCGTGATGTTTGTGGCTGATTGGGTTCTACATATCGTAGTACTTGAGGTACATTAGAACAGGATAGTGGTTTCAACAGCCTCATCTCCCAATGAATATATAGTGGCATACACTTGGTCTTTTTGTTTTCAAGGAAGCCAGCCTCATCTCCCAATGAATACATAGTGGCATATACTTGGTCTTTTTATTTTCAAGGAAGGGAAGCCATTGACTGTCAGAATCACTACATTCCTATACCATGCACAGTGCTCTTCGGATCAAGGGAAAGGTCGAGCATGGCTGTTCCGCTCGTTGACGTTCCCGTCTCTTGACCAAGGATCCCGTCTTGTTCCCTTTCTCACCTTCGCTCAAACGCTAACGTACCTATCACCGATACGGCCCGCTCAATGTCGCAACTTGAAGGGAAAGCGGCCCTCGCGAACAGGAGAAGCTCCAGAGCCATCCTACAACGCCCTGCCAAACGCTGGTGAATAGATATGTCGCCCGCTCTTCACACCGTATATATGTTCCGCTCAAGAGAACCCTGGACGCTCTGCCTTAGAATAACCACTCGGTCGCGCTTCTGGCGTCCTGTGGTCCCTAAGTCCCTGAGGGGAAAGGCGCAGCGTCAGCGCACCCGCACCGAAAATTACGATCTTCCGGACGCGGAAGCTGAAGTTCTTCCACGCATGCTGGGAAGGGGCAGGCGATGCCATGCATGTCTTCCTCGGGGTCGAATACCGCATCATAGCTCGATCGTTTTGACCGTCTTATCACGAATACAAATTCCTCTGCTCGCTTCGCCTTCGATCCCCCCATCGCTCCGTGAACAGGATCCATCTAGGGCCCTAAACAAGCACGTCGAATGAGTATGCACCCCTTGCAAGCTGTCGTCAGGCATTTGAGTACGTATCTCGTGGTACATGTGTTTCAACTCACGCCGAGCCGTGCGACGGAACACATGTACACTCCCTCTCGCTCTTGCACCATGTCTCGCGATTTTGGCGCTACCCATCGTATCCGCCTTCTCTGATCGCGGTTACACCGTCTGCCACGTCCAAGGTCCCGTGTGCGTCCCGCTCGTGTCACCGGGCCCACATCTGAATTACCAAGGCTCGAGCGAACCGCTACAGGACGCGTCTCCAGGCCTCAGGCTCCACATAGATAAGGACTGCTTCCGTCGTCCGAACCTTGTTGTCCGCAACAACGCGTGCGTACTGAAGCTCGCAGTTGTCCCAGTCTCTGAAGACGCTCTCCGTCGTGCCCAAATGATGAGTGAAACAGCATAAGTATATGTCATTAGGAGACTGAACTTGGAGCCGCGCGCTCAGATGGAATACGTAGCGCGTGGATCGAGCCACGGTACCTACTACGAGAGACCGCCCAAGATGAACCACAGCACACGTACGGACGACTTTCGACATATGCAGTTTAGCAGGGGCTTATCGCCTAGATCTCGGGCGAAGGGAGGAGCGATTCCCGGTCCTCGGATCCCGAATCCCAGTCTCCAGACCCCCACCGTTCCATTGTCAATGACTGTGTACATACAGGAGTGTTACCATCGCGCTCGCGCTGATCAGGACCCATCGCCCATCCGGTCGCGCGGGACCTAAAGGACCTCCAATTGGCAGCGTAGAAAAGGCGATGTGCACGCGCGTGCTCACAATCATTAGTACCCCACGCTCTCCCTCTCTCTGTTCCTGCTTTGTGCCACCGAGTCGTGAAAGAGCCTTTGACAAAGGACTCGCTGCTATGTGTGCAGTGTCACCGCCTCTACTCTCTGGGCGGCACTGCACCTCTACCAAAAGGTATATAAGTCGCGAGGTGGGTCTCCCCACCCCGCTCCTCATTCCTCAACCTCCTTCATCACGCGCCTTCCGCTCTCCTCTCCGTGCCCTTTCACCGTTTCCTCGCGCTGCTCCATCACGGCGCGCTAGGGGCAGCCTGTCCGTCTGCGACCACATCACCGGGGGGTTCCCCGTACCATTCCTGGGCACCACGTACTCAAGCCTCGCGAGAGCGCGCCCCGTCGGGCCCGCATCGCCTGCTGAGTGGTGGCGGCCGCAAGGATTGGTACGGGCGACTCGACCGGCTGCGGTGGGAGCAGCGGTGATACGCCTCTTCCCCTTCTGAATCCATCGAACGGGCCTCGCATGCCGGATAGTTTACTAGAAAATATGTCGGCGGGAGCATGGAGACGGCCAAATTACTATCGAATTGAGACTGATTCTCGTAGCCTACGAAGAGGTACAATGTATCCACATCTCTGGACACATGTATTCTCGTAGCCTACGAAGAGGAACAATGTATCCACATCTCTCGACACATGACGTGCTCTTTGTGCGGAATGGGCCCGTCTGGGCTCTTTGTTGTGTTGTCGGACGTCGGAGGGGACCCTGTACCTGAGTAACGCGACTGAGCACGCACCCTGAACTACTACCCTGACGAGCACACTTTCGAAGAACATCTCTTCTGGGATGGGCGAACCTCTCACCCGCGACCTGAGAAATGGATCAGAAATAAAAACGTCTTCAATGACACACGCAGCAGAATAGACACACTGTACGAGACGCGTTTATGGGCCTGACGTGCGAGAACATCATATAAAACTCGAGCCCGACCGCCTCGTGCCGAGCGCGAGCCATCGAATTGGAGTGAAAGTTGGCGTTTTACGTCGGCGACATGGCAGGGAACCAGGAACACCTCGTCAAGCCTGTGGTAAGAGCGCTACTAGCATGGTTCGATGTTCTTCCGTGACATTCGGAGAAACATGAATTTTATGGCCGTCACTGTGGTCTCGTACACCTAACGACGCCACATACGCACCATCTCCACGATGCCCGCCGTTGAGGTGGTTGAAATGGTAATGCGATACTACATGCCGGGCGCCCTATAGTGCGCCGCGAAGTACTAGACCGGGCACGATATGAAGCATTGAGCATATGGTACGCATCACAGAGGGGCTTGAGTGGATGAGCCTAGTACTCAACCTGAGTGCCTATTAGCACCTGTGCGGCATGAACACCACGTGCGATGGCTTACATAGCGTCCATCACAGGACGGTGTACGATATCGGAAGCACGGGAATGAGGTACCAGACGCGCAAGTACACAGTTACTTGACAGGCTTCTGTCTCCTGGACCTCTCATGATCAGTAGATATCTGGCAGGGAAGCTTGAGCGGTGGGCGTTATGTGTATACCCCAGTCTAGGCACCTCCATAGGAACGTGCTTGTCCGGAAGTTGCGATGTTGCGGGATGCAGCAGGGACTCATGGGCTTCCAGTATCCCGTCAACTGCCATATCAATATCATCCACCTTCCCTGCAGTCCTGTCCGCGGCGACTTGACGGATTGAGCAGCTGTGCGGCGCACTGGCGGCGAGGAGTACCATGCAGCGTGTACAGTCGATGGGACCAGTGAATGCAGATGATATGAGCGCAGACATCCGGACTACGCCCTGTGCGGCTGGAGGCCTAGGGCAACACTTGCTCAGTTGCTCGCGAGGCATACTAGGACTCTCAGTTGCTCGCGAGACGAACCGGTAGTCAGTGCCAAATCATGTGCGCGACACGAATGAAGAAGTACAGCTGGTCGTGGGAGAAGGTTTGGGTCGGCCCCACCCAAGCAGTCGCTCCATCCGCTCGTCATCCCACTCTGCCACCAGAACATATAGGACTGCACAGTGCACACGTCGAGTTCGGTGGTTCACGTCCACAGCAACGGACACATCCAACATCCGCTTACAATACTAACGTACACCTTGCTTCGCACATTTGCATCGACCGTCATGTCAGACTTAAACGGTCGCAACACAAACAACATGGAACCCGCACCTGGTCGCAAAGGGTCCACCGGACAGAAGGTCAGGTACGTCACCGGCGCGACCTGTCCCCCGTGTATACGTGAACTTGCCGAGATATTGATTCGACTGTGCACCGCAGAGGAGCAACAGAAGTCATCCACGGTACGTTCGCTTCTGTTCGACATAACACACCGATGCCACAGGAGAAGTGCAAGTGCAGAAATTCTGCGCTAGTATACGTAGGTTACGGGAGGCAGTCGCTTCGCCCGATGTTACCGCGCACCGGGCAGCCCAGAAATCCGGACTCGGAGCACACGATGTCAACAGTACGCAGCACTAACCATCGCCCCTCGCCCTGCAGGAATCGGAGAAAACATCCGCGGCCGGTTCATGGACGCCGTCGACTACACCACCAACACAGCCAACGCCCATCCCGAAACGCACCAAGGCCGTCTCGAAGTCGAGCGCGGGATGGCCAAGCTCACCGGTGGATCGGGCGCTGCACCCACACCCGCCGAACGCTCTCAGAGCTCGTGGTCGGGCTCAGGCTCGGGTCCGGGTTCGGACAGTAGCAGACCTTCCAATCCTCCCGCCTACGACCCAGGTCAGGAGTCCGACTCGCATCAGCACGGCCGGTACGGTTCTACGCAACTCGCGCAAGAAGGGAACGTCCGACTCGCATCAGCACGGCTGGTACGGTTCTACGCAGCTCGCGCAAGAAGGGAATGTCCTTGGTCCAACGAGCGGCATGACGGCTGGGTTTGGGAATGCGGGGCCTGAGAGTGCGATTGCCGAGCGGCATGACGGCTGGGTTCGGGAATGCAGGACCTGAGAGTGCGATTGCGCAGGGGCCGTACCAGCAGCAGTATTCGGCGGGGGGCGTGGGTCCAGGAGCGCCTGGGGTGGACGCGGGACGGCGGGGAACGAACGGGCGGGACTTTGGTCATGGCGTGGGCCAGGGAGCTACAGGGGACACCGGTCCTGCTCCGGACCGATACACGCTTGGAGGCGAGCCTAGTCATCTTCCTTGAGTGGTCCGATAGTGAACTGTGTTCAGCTTTTCAATGGTACTTCCCGTTAGCTAACCACTTGTGAGCTTCCTTGTAGCATAATGAAATGAAGTACTGAAGTATGCAATTCTCCACTCATACATAGATCACCGATGAACGGCTGACTGCCAGGATTCGGGACCGCGCTTGTATAGTGGTCGATCAAGAAGTATGTTGTCAATCCAGTATGAACGGTCTCGACCTGTAAACCATCAGTTGAGCACAGTGTCAATCCAGTATGAACGGTCTCAACCTGTACCCCATCAGTTGAGCACAGTACGCACAGGTTGCGAGCTGAGTCGCACAAGTCTGACGAGGATAGCCTGATTCAAGTCAATCGTGGCCAATAGCAAACCAGTCAGGATTCCGAACGAATCCTCTGTAGAGACTGCACAAGAAGGTTTTCATAGCAGGGTTATCACCTCATACACAACCACCAATTCACACATCACGTCAACAAAACACTCATCTCGCGCAATTCGCCCAAAACAGCCAAGCCCAGCTTTGCACCATCACCCTTGTATCTGTCTGGGAGGATAGACGTACGGTCAAGATTACAAGTAGCAAGATACTCCATCCGGGTAGGAGCGGAGGGATCCGTAGGGACACCGGCTTGGCTTCGACGAACGGCAACGCATGGAATAGAAGACGCCGTCGACCAGTCATTGTCCAGGAACAGGAGGGTTTCGATTGAGAAACAGGGGGAATGTGCCGTTTCCATGAACGGATTCAGCATATAAGTCGATGTCGACGCAGGGTGGGTGACAGAGACGCTGTTGTGCTTCAAGCCGTGGCATCGGCATTCCGGTGTGGGGATGGACACACACTGCTCCAGGTCAGCAGCCAGATACAGCCCGTAAAGCCCGTCCTCCATGCAGACGGCCGCATCGCCATGCTCGACGAATCTGGTCACGCCGTCCGCCAAGCGACGTGGAGCCCATCGATAGCCTGGCAGATTCATCCGGGGGGAAGTGGCCATCGGAAGCTGTCTAGACACCTCCCGCACTTGAACGAGGCACTCCTTCACCCGTCTCTCCGCCGCACCAGTGCCGGTGATAGAGAGCAGTACGTCTACATCAAGGGGCAGCAAGCCCGACACTGCGATCACCTCATCCTCCGCTTTGCTTGTCGAGCGCAGACGGAGCAGCTTGGTAACCTCGTTAAGCGCCAATTTGCCGACCCCGATGTGTCTGAACTTTCTGCGGACGAGGAGAAGCGGGAGATGAGAGCAGGCATGATGCGAGAGCCACTGGAGGGGATTGTGGTGGGTGTGATCCTCGCTCGCACCTGAGGAGCAAGGCTTCAGTCCTATCCTCTCCTCGACGTCGACCGGTCCATCGACAAACTCAAAGTAGAGCTCGCGCGCCAACAGACCCTCTTGCAACGTCCACACTCGCCGGACCCAGCCAGAGGTCTCGATGTGGAGCATGTTCTCTTCCCACAACTTCGCCTCCGAACACTGCGACCGGATGCACTCGTCGATCACGAGCACCTTCGCCGCATCCCTGTACGTGTCGCCCATGAGCTTGATGGCGCGCTTCCGGAGGTCGCGGACTTCCGGCACGCAGAGCGAGTCCATCCAGAACGCGCAGCAGGATCCTGGGTCAAGTCGCTTCACAAGCCCAGCGATACGCGCGATCTGACAAGTGGGAAGCCCTGCTTCCGTTGTGCTCCCCAGTCCGTCCGCCCAGACATGTGAGATGGCGATGTATGCGTTGTCTTCAGCTGGTTTGACCTGCAAACACGTTCCGTCGTAGACGATGGTTGGGACAACTCCTTCTGAGAGCAGTCGCGTGACATCTGCAAGGGGAGGTTTCATGAAGGTGCAGGTGCATGAGGGATCAACATGGCGGGGCACATAGGCATCGGTGTCGGTGATGGTGTAGAAGACGCACGAGGACTCTGTGCAGTTCCGGTGCTCGGCAGGGTCGTTCCGTATCGAGGGCGGCTCTTGAATCAGGTGGGAGAGGCGAGGGATGTCCCAGAGGTACGTGAACTCCTCCGAGATCGTGTGTCGACACCACCCTGCGCGATGCATCCTCCTCCGGCAGAACCCAGCCACGGAGCTGTAGAACGGCCGCAGCTTATCCTCTGCGATCGTCATAAGCTCGTCCATCTCCGGGAGCGTCTTCCATACACAGTGGGCCATTCCACAGAGAGGGATCACAGTCAGCACTATGGGACAGACAACATCCCCTACCTCGTTGTCCCGAAAACCCCCGCGGACCAGCAGACTGGTGTTGTGCCAGAGTGATTCATCGAGCGCATGCAGCGCTCGTTGCAGGACGCGTGCTACCACTCGTCCAGACGATAGACGCTTGTCCTCATTGGCGTGGAGCACAAAGTGGTGCATGTTGTGGTGCCACTTGATTAGGAACCGAAGGATGCGAGCGCCCGACAGGAGGGATGGCCCGTCGCCAGCACTGGGACGGACGAGGAACATGGACTCCGGGATCCGTGCACGCGTCACGATTTCGAGCAGGCCAAAAGTCAATGCACTCACACAAAGCCCAACGTCATCACGCAGACTCTGAGCGGCGACGGCGCGACGACGGATCTCGGTGTAGCGAGATAGGGTGGGGCAGAAGGGATAGCCGTTATGAGCAGCACCGAGCCAAGGGACATCCACTGGAATTCCGAACCCGGACCCATGCCTGTGTATGCACGAGCAGTTTGCGTCGGACAGGTAGTCTTCACTGAGAGTTCGCATCTTATGGCATGGCCTCGGTGATTCTGCATTTGGAGAGGGTGAGTAGTGTGTCAATGCATCTGAGAGAGACCGAAGGTGCATACTGACCAGGATGCACCATTGACGTTGACAACTCTCCCAGAGAAGCCTGAGACCATGGCATGACAGACCGTGCTGTCCGCGCCCTCCAAATACATTCGCCAAGCCACTGCATTGCGATGACATCCAGGAATAACGCCTGATAGAGGTCCGAATGCGGCACTACGTCTTGCCGGCGTCTGACTTGAGGTCGGAGGCGACATGCGACATGATAGACCTTGGGCACGGTGACAGCATAAATACCCGAAAGAATGAAGTCAACAACAGATGTGCTATCGAACGAGGCACACAGTTCTTCGGGCGGGGGTGCGCCCAATTCTGACACCATATGCCTGTCGGCGAGGAGGTTAACCAATGTGCCGAATGATATCGATAGCTCCGGCAGTCCCTTCTTGAACAGGTCCATTGGCAGGGAGCATGTTAGAGACTGAGGTGGATGCTCTTTCATGAGGTACTGGATGCAATCCTGGTAGAGGAGATATTGAACGCTCGATCGGCTGGTGGTGACTTCAATTATACGGGAGGCGCTTGACTTGACGAGTCGAGCCCATGATAAACGGACGAGCTGGGTGGGATCCGTAACGTCTGAACTCCTAGAGCCCCAAAAATACCGTCTTAAGACACTATCGACTCGTAGCGCTCATTCACGTACTTCAAGTGAAGAGGAGGTGGAGTATCGAGCTCTGCACAGAGAGCGCGCTGATGTCGATCCGGTACGTTCGATCAGCTCATATGGGATGCGAGTTGAAGCGGACACATACCATCTCAATAATGGGACGTTGTCCACAAGTGTGTCCGAGAGTGTTGCTGCGGTGTAGATTGTAACAAGGAAGACGGTGTCGAAAAACTATGTGTGGGTTTTAGCAAAGACGGCTATTAGTACTGCTTCTACGATACTCGGATCCCACGCTTGAAGTTTCTCAGGACAGATGACAAAACCCAATAGCATTGCAGGGAAGTGTTCAATGTGGTTGCCGTGTGTCTGCCGTGTGGTCTATTGAGCCCGTGCAGCCGGAGTGATGGACTGAGCCGTAAACGTCTCTTCTATTAGACTGTGATGGATAGATCTAGAGTGGATAGTTATCGATACGCATAGAATGCGTTGACCGCTCAGCGTACCGTGCTTGGTGAGGTGGATATTATTATCAGCCTGATTCAGGAGAGCCTCTTTCGTTACGAAGCTACATCAACAAATAATGGGCCATGGCTTACTCACTTTGATGGATGGGCCGTACTCCTGGGAGGTTCTATCTCACCGCCCAACCTCATATTCCTTGCTCGACGTAGCTGTTTGAATTGGGCGCATGACCTCTGATCCTGAGCATGTTTACCTGACTGTTCTACTAGGTTGGTTTTCTAGCTCTCGACTTGTGACAAACCCAGGGCAGGGAGAGCATCTTGCAGGCATCTCACAATGGCTCTGTCCACGTGCAATGATATATGTAGATCAATATTATTAGATGGGCTCCACGCGCACGAGAGAAGGTGACCCTCGGCCCCGCAGAGACGAGAGATAAGTAGCGCTCTTGAGCGCGATGAGCGTCGCCATGTCTCTGCGCTAATATAGCAACGCTTATCAAGCCGCACAAAGGTTAGCATGATTCTCCCGGGTCCCCTCGTACAAGATCACGGTGATGATTCAATGTTGACAACACGGGGGCGGTCTCTAACATGACGTACATGTATGTTCGAGGCTTCGAGGTGGACGGAGTAGCCAACGCGTCGAGCGTGGGATGCCGGTGGGCATGGGGAATAGAATATGCTGCCCCTAACTACACCGACCCGGGAAAGGCGGAGGACATCCGGATGGTCGTCGGTGGATGACAAGTTGAGCTTGACCGGTGAAGGATCACAGGAGGAGCACTGGCACGGCGAGCTGGTATGCCGACGCCCCAGCTGACCACACACTTTGAGAGCGTAGAAAGTGGTTCGACCTAATCTCTGCCACGGGCACACAGGAATGGACGGAGCGGTAGGTAGCTGGCATGGCAGGCGGCTCCGAACTTTGAGCCCAGCGTCGGAGACTTTGCACGCGTCCACGGCTGGGTCGCCTGCAACTATAGATCTGCTGTGGATGCCTCTTCTTTGAGGCCCGAGACTTGTCGAGTGTCGCCGGACATACGTTCTGGGGATCAGGATGACACAAAGATTGACCCGGTCCTTGAGGGTAGTGTAAGCACGATAGGGCTATAAGATGGCTATGTATGTTCAAGATTAAGTCAACTTTCTCAATAATGTCTTGGAATAGGCTGACTCAATTGTTTGACCACACTCCTCCAACATCTGTTCATTTGCTATCGTTTCGACATGTCGCGACACGTAGCAAGCGATAGCGTATAACTAAGCAGCTTGCCCCAATGTCAGAAATGTGGCGCAGACAACAGTATAACATCTGAGCAGCTCGCGCGGTCGGGCATGAGTCTAATTGAGCAGAAGGTGCATTCAACGCTGAGACTGCGGTATGCGATGCGAGCAGACGACACTGGGCGTTGACAGAACTGGGAATGACGAAGAGAAGACAGGCGTTCCCAGAAGAAAGACTGAAATGGATCGCTATTGTTTTTCCACCACCATTTGTTGTGCACCGACCTCGACGAGCGACGGAGACTGGGCTGGCCTCTGCGAGGGAGGCTCAGGTAGTGGGAGATCTCGAGAACGCTACGGACAGTACTAGTTCTGTGCAGACGAGGAGTAACCGAGCGGACGTCGCCGAGCGGGTCGCGTGAGCCTCGTGGGCAAGACTGGGGTTTCATCAAATTCTCACCAGTTGCGCTGTGCAGTTCAACTTGTATTTTCTGTTTTTGTTGTGGTGCGTGTAGCTCAGCGTGCAGCAGTGGCTATCGACGTCCAGGATACCCTCCTCCTTTCCTACTTCGCCCATCTCCTCCTCTTAATCCTCTTCTGCAATTCCCCGGCATGACCCGCTTCGGGGACTTTGCTCCCCTCTGTCACCAAGTCCCCTCGTATCCCTGGTGCAATCTCTTCTACCGCCAGGTACTCATCATCCTATCCTTCAACTCGCATTTCTCTCACTTCCCTTCTCTGTCTAGCTCCAAACCCACAACAGTTCTGTCTTCGAGTCCGTCTCCGCCGACTCTGCCTCTGCCCCCGTCGGTGTGAATCCAGATTGTGGTATTCCCCGTGTCGGTCACGATGGCTCCTTGGCCAACATCGCCCAAATCATCGCGTCCGCACTCAGCATCATCTTCGTTATCCTCTTGATTTGGTGGACAAGTCGTAGGCGAGCCGCCGTCGGTGAGTTTCCACCTTCTGTCCTCTCTCTCTCTCCGTCGTCCTCCTTCGCTTTCCGCGTTCCCATACCACGCAAGACCCGCCTTCCCTTATCCATCTGCTTCCCTACCGTCGTTGTTCCCACCCTACTGCTCTTCTATGTACCCTACCCCAGTCTGCATCTTCAACCTCGTGGTCTACTGGCGGGCGAGTTCCGATGCCGCACAGCAGTGACTCTGATTGGCGTGATACATTATTCCTTTCATGAACGCCATCGTCTCCCTCTGTCAGGTCTCTACGTACCTGTTTACCCAAGCACCACTCGTGTCTGCACTCTCTATCCATTGCTATCCGCCACGACAGAGGCACGTACGTCATGAGTGCAAGTATGAGCTCGGAGGTTTCACAAGACCTCTCACAAGTATCACACATTTTCTTACACGGGCCCATATCCCGTGTTTCCTAGAGCAGCTCCAAGCTCTACCTCTGCGATCTCGAACGTCCAGCTGAAGCTGTCTCATTCCTCCACTTGCAAATGCGATGTACACCCCTCATCCTGTTCTTCTCATTCCGTTCTTCTCATTCCTTTGTCTCCAACCCTATCGCTGAAACATGTTTTATTCTCACCAGGTAGAATCGAGTTCAGATTATTCCTTATCCTCTACCTCCTCACCCTTCCCCTCCAACTCATTACCACCGGGTCCTTCCTCCAGCAAGGCACAACGGCCCTCACTGCCATCACCGCTATTCATGCTGGTTTCGTTGCCGCTACCTTCTGGGCACTTATCGGCAACGCGATTGTCAGCACGCAAGTGGTAGAAGACGGCACGATGAGCTCGTTAGTGGTGAGTCTCCGTCCGGAACACGAAGTTGGCTTCTAGACCCGATCTCTGACGCAATGCTGTAGCCGTTCAACTTCTTTGCGGCTGCCTTCTTCGCTGCGACGACATACATCGCCCTCGATGTAGCCTTCTCGTTCACATCCGTGTTCGGTCCCTCGAATCCACCAGCGGACCTGAACAGCATTGCTCTTTTCGTCCTTACCAACATATGGCCGGGCGCGTGAGTCTTTCATATTGTCCCGTGCCGCAGCCTATGCTGACTGACACAACACTCCCTCACTACGCAGCGCTGCAATCCTATATTTTATTATCATGATCTACGTTGTGCTCGGGATGCTCAACGAAGTGCGCCCGATGTGGTACTACGTCCTGGCTGCGGTTTTGTTTGTCCTCAGCCAGCTGGATTTCTTCTTGCTGAGCAAGGTTATTTGTCGGGTACGTCAATCCGCTCTGCTGTCCCCATGTCATCACCACGCAGCTTACGACTCCATGCCGACGTCGGTTAGGGTGCTGCGAGTAAGGTCGATGGATCATTCATCGCCACTATACTGGAGACAGCCGCTGTCGGAGTACTCTACATGGCATGGCGAAGTATCACGGAAGGTACGTCTCCGCCTTCCCACTCGCAACCCTTCCACACTGGCAAGCTTGCCTCGCCCGCTGCCGCCCATGCCCATCACATTACTGATTTGCCATTGCTGTCCGCAGAATCGTGGGAAGACGAGGTTTACTACCCTCGGTGATCCACGCGCCGTAATGCGCAAGTCTTCGGACGCCGCTCCTGTCTCTACCCTTGGGTGCGGTCACACGCGCACCAATGACCATGCCTACGCTTGCACCGTCCGTGCGCTCCGCTGCGATACCGCGGTTCGCTCTTCACGTATCTCCACTTTCCATCCGTATAGACAACCCAGCACTCCCCCTATCTCTTGCGTTTTCCATATACGGACCGGCGCACGCCCCGCGTCAACCTCCACGCTCCCTCCTCGTGTATTTCTGTTGTTCCATGCTGTGCCAGCGAATGTCAAATATCGATCGTCTCTCCCCGCCCCTGTTTCTGTTTCAGTCTGTCGTCACCGTCCCCGTTGTCGTGACCGTACTGGCACCGTGTTATGTTTATACCAGGTACCTTTCCTCCAACCCCATCCCTCCCAAAGCGTCGACCCCCCAACTTATTCGCGCCTCTCCTCCCATCCTCCCATCTTCCCATCCATTATCTGTTTCTCCCGACCCTAGTCTCGTGCAGAGTCGGGGATCACTTATGCGGATAGCCCCCGCTTGTATCAGTACTACCTTGTCCAGCCCACGCATGCCCAGTCAGTGCCCATGCGCGCCACCTCTGTCAACGTCGTCCGCATGGTCTCCAGCTCAAGCTGCCCATGGCCCCTTCCCTTGGCAGCAACAGCGCCAAGCCGTCCATCCGCTCCCTGGAAGTCGCAAGGAATCAGGAGGTACGGGAACGGGCGGGACGAGGGGCGCCGTGCTGGTTGCGTGGCCGTTGGACATGCAGCTGCGAGGCGGGGAGAGGCGACGGGCGCGGCGGGGAGCTGCTGTGTGTGTCTTGTGGCTTGTATGTAGAAACTGGTCGCGACATCTAAGTAATTATCAAATCGTCGTCCGGAGTGGACTGCATGCAACTTTCTCGCAGTTCGGGCACCATAGGAGCGCAATACGACGGCGGCGACGCATGGCGTGATACTAGGACCAGAATATGAGAGTGGGTGCAGGGGGTGTTAAGGTCACAGACACTCGTGGTGTCGGATGTATCGATAACCACTGTCATTGGGTTACCGGTAGCAATAGATATCCCAAGCCACAGAGCACGTACGGTAGGAGCTATTCCCACTCACAGAACCAGTCATGGGCAGCAATCACGGCGCTGAAGTTGAAACTTGACTAACCCTGCTTCGGGTTCAACGAGTCGAGGCAGATACCGTTTGAATTCGTGTTCCAAGTCAATGAAACACTACCGATGCTGGACGCAAAAAGTCCTATATCGGAGTGTATTGCGATGATACGCATTTGATGATGAGCAGTATGGAAGGAGCTGCGACACCGCAGTAGAAGCAACTTGTCAAGATCGTGCTAACACTGGTGCCAGCGGAGTATGCACATCGGCCAGAGCGTTGTATAGAGCAACGCTCATTTCGAGAGGAATCGAATCCACAAGTATGTGTCGTGCTGTATGCAACGCTAGTGTGATTGAATGGTCAGCATCTCGCCGCTCGGAAGGATCGAGGTTTTGATCAAGACGGAAAACGGATGCCGACGGACAACAACCTTCGTCTTGTGAGCAACGAATCCAATGGCGAGCTAGGTAATCACAGCAACACTTCCCAATATATGATTTATGCCTGGGGAGTACACACGAGCGACGAAGTCCATCGTTGAGCCAAAGGAGTGTGGGTATATAGAGATAGACAGATAAGGTCCGAGCTGAACACAAGCCAACCCAGTACAAGGGCGTAAGGCCGACATAAAGTGTGCGCCGCGAGACGTACGCTCAGCCCGAGTAGTGGAGAAAGTCGTTGAGGTTCGTGTACGGGATGGTGTCGCCAGTCTTGGTCCAGTCGAGGATCCGCTCCCAGCCCTGAGAGAGCGGGACGTCGACGCTGCTGTAGGAGTCGTCAGCAAACGGGCAAACAGGGCCACCGACGCATCTGAATGCGGCAGCTCACCTCGGCCATCGGTTTGTACCGATCTCGGTGATCGCGCTGTAGATGAGGTCGATGAAGTTCTGCTTCGTGACGGGGCAGCCGCCCTCCTGCCATGCACAGTTCCCGACGATGCTCGCGTATACCTGCGTAGCCAAGTCACACATCAGTCTCCCGAATGGAATACAGAGTGCGTTGGACCAGTCAAGCGAGCCCCAGGAGGTCTTCAATGACTTTCTGCCTATCTAGAGTACCTACGTTGTAGTCGAGACTGGGGATAGACTGCAGCGAGGTGATAACCTCGGGGTTGCCGCATGACGCAGCGCCGACAATGGTGTAGGGGCCGATGTACTGGTAGGACGCGAGCGCGGCGGCAACGCAGACCTTGTTGCTCCAAAGATCAGCACTAGCGACGACTTGCGTGTTGTCGACGCACGTCAGAGCCTATGAAACTCATCAGCAGGAACTCTAGTGACAGCGCGGCGAGACAAAGAACGTACAAGATCGTACGCAAACTGCTCGGTGTAGCCGTAGGCCAGCGCCTTACGGTTAGCAGCGCAAAAGCCCGTCTGGCGCGACTGGAGGGAAGAGGGAGCAGCGAGCGCCACGGTGGCGAGGAAGAGGGGGGCAAGGGCGAACTTCATGATGACCTGGGTGCCAAAGAAAAAGAGTGAGAGGAAGAGTACTGAAGGTAGGGCACGTAAAGCGCAGACTGGGGATCAATGACGGTCCAATAGGGCTTGCGAATATATATTATCTCGCCCGTGGTTACACTGGTAAGGCCGCTGCGCCATCACAGAAACAACAGTTCAGAAGGCAGTGCCGGATGATACGCACTTATGTTTTTCGGCAGCGGGGAGTGGACGCCGAGTTGGGATATACACTATACATACCTTCCGGAGATTGTTGATCTGCTGGGAGCGATGTTCGTACGAGCACTGCACATCATGATCGATGATCATTGGGCAGACGACACCCAGCGATCCTTCGTTGCACGTACTATGCATGTGCAAATTCTTATGTAAACGGTTTGACTACTCAGATCCCACGTGATCGTTGTCGACCGGACAGAACGCGTTAACCAGCACTGTGATAGAACGCGCTCTTTGCCTCTGACCGTTTCTATGACCGTTCCCGACGTCGCTAAGACGCGTTCACACGACGAGTATCAGTATCTCGCTGATACGCGACGTCCTGAACACCTGGTAAGTTGCAGTACTAGTACGTTCATTGAGGTCGTACGGGACAGGCACGGTCTCTATGTTCGCCCCTCCGGACCTCTGTTTCTCCTCTGCCGACTCCTCACACCCAGCGTATCTTCCTCTGCGGTGCGTGAGTCTACAGATGCAACCGGCTCTCTACGAGAGGTGCTAAGATCTGGGATCGCAATGGGTCGTAGTAGTTCCTCTTGAAGCGTGGGCTCGGACCCAGAACTCCGGCGTGAGGGGACTGCGATGCGGACTACGCGGGCAAGGGAGCTGCAAGAGTGAATCTAACCACTGGATCACAAACTGGCATGGCCCGACGCGGGCAAGGGAGCTGCAAGGATGAATCTAACCACTGGATCAAAAACTGGCATGGCCCAATGTTCGTACGAGCACTGCACATCATGATCGATGATCATTGGGCAGACGACACCCAGCGATCCTTCGTTGCACGTACTATGCATGTGCAAATTCTTATGTAAACGGTTTGACTACTCAGATCCCACGTGATCGTTGTCGACCGGACAGAACGCGTTAACCAGCACTGTGATAGAACGCGCTCTTTGCCTCTGACCGTTTCTATGACCGTTCCCGACGTCGCTAAGACGCGTTCACACGACGAGTATCAGTATCTCGCTGATACGCGACGTCCTGAACACCTGGTAAGTTGCAGTACTAGTACGTTCATTGAGGTCGTACGGGACAGGCACGGTCTCTATGTTCGCCCCTCCGGACCTCTGTTTCTCCTCTGCCGACTCCTCACACCCAGCGTATCTTCCTCTGCGGTGCGTGAGTCTACAGATGCAACCGGCTCTCTACGAGAGGTGCTAAGATCTGGGATCGCAATGGGTCGTAGTAGTTCCTCTTGAAGCGTGGGCTCGGACCCAGAACTCCGGCGTGAGGGGACTGCGATGCGGACTACGCGGGCAAGGGAGCTGCAAGAGTGAATCTAACCACTGGATCACAAACTGGCATGGCCCGCAAACCATCGTATCATCCTCAGCGCATGAAATCCATGTGCTTCTCACCACTCCACCTACCTTCGGAGAGGAGATATCGCACGATCGCGAATCCGGGACAAGCAAGAACGAACAACGTAGAGAGTCCTGTCAGAAACGTCCTCTCCCTTCCATTGAGTATCGTGGAAAAGATATATAGGGACGATCCCACAGGCGAGATCATGCCTGCCTCCGTTGTAGGTCTAGGTCATGTGAAGCGGCAAACCCTACATGTCAACTTGAAGGTATATGCATGTGTGCCTTGTCAACGTCTTCGTTCTGAATCAGAGGGGACACACGGCTAACCATGAGCCTGTAAGGCGAGGCCTCTACCCTTCTCATGGCAGGTAAGCCGTCGTTTCGTAAGAATGAAAAGGTACGATGCCACTGAACAGAATCGCATGAATGTCCCTATAGCGTGCCTGACACACAGTCGTTGGTTGGGCTTACTTGAACTTCCCAAGGGATGACCACGAGCCAAACAAAGGCGCGACGCTCGGAATCCTGTGATTTGTTCTCACAAAGACCGGCCTTTCCATCCATGGGTCGATTCGGTGTAGTCACATGCGGCCCCCCGATCGCGCCTTTCTTGTGCTCTCTCCGCGATAGAGAACGAGATATTGACCACGGTTCCGTTGGCAAAAGATACAAGTGAATGGGCACAAGTGAGTCGCCTTTGAGTTGCCCTTTCTCTGGTCCTCTGGTCAAAGCAGAATGAAATCCGGGTCAACACCCATCTTTTGGACTAATCCACCATTGAATTAGCCTTGTAAGGAGGCCCGTGATATGAGGCGATCAACATCCCTTTTACAAGGCTAGTTCGCGTTGAGAATCTTAGCCATAGCCTGTGGATGATCGCAATTATTCATGCGCTGACAACTCAGCACATGATTGCTCATGTCAACGACACGGATCCCTACGAGCTTATATCCAACTGGGTACGTCTACTGAGACCATGTCAACGCGCTTCGTGGGCTGCTCTAGCACGGGCCACGTCCATTCCCCAAGTTCTGTTCCCCGAGGAAAGTGGAAAACATGGACTACTTCCGGAGCGAGGACCCCGTCGTCGAGGGATATGATCCGCATCCGAGCATTGCGATGAAGATGAGTGTCTGAACCCCCCAGGTTAGTGTCAGTCGTCTAGCGCTTGCATCCGGCTCACTCTTCTATCATATTCAGGATCTTCCTCGTATTTCTTGTATGCTAGTGCCTCAGTACGCTCATTCGCCTGAGAATCTCCCCAAACCGGCCGAACCGGTTTGACATGTAGAATACTCCCGTTCACGAACCCATTGGTTGGCTGTGATATGTACTCATGCCTCGTTGTGTAACCTCTGGATAACGATGACTCCTCGACATTGATGGCGCTCCGAGTCGGACCTCTATCAGCGCGAAAGTAGGCCTGAGACGCTTATTACTTGTAGGTATACTTCGACTCATGTCTTGCCGTTCTTACGCATTGCGATCGGGCTCATACCAAACTCGTTGGTATGTACTCTTTCGTGCCGTGTGTATGTTCATAGTGACATGATATCATGCTATGCAGGAAATTGTGATGGTCGGTCTGCACAGAACTACTGACAACGAGCGCTGTCAGTCGTATCAGCAGCACGAGACGCCAATCCAAGAGCGCTACGGACAAATATGCTCGACAGGCAAGATGTCCTCTGAACAGACTCAACTCTAACGCTATTTCCGGCCAGGTGTACACATGACTGTGTTGACGGCCCTTGGCCGGGTATCTTCAGTCGCGTTCCCTAGCGCGTGCTCGCGATGCAATGCATAAAAGTGGCCAATGCGAACGGTCCTGATAAGGATCCCTTCTTCTGCCTACCGTTGTACGTGCTCTCATAATGCAAGCCGTCGAGACTAGCTTAACTCGCCTTCTTGGTCTGTTCGTGTCACATGGTCGCGATGGATCATGCTGATGAGTTTTCTGAGTGAGCAGGCATACGTGTCCCTGTTGTGTGCGCTCCAATGGCTACTGGTACGACCGCACACCACGCCGTGAGTTCATTGGCAGGCTGGAACCACGTACCTCCTTTGATCTGCCATATCTAGGCTGAAGTGACCCGAGGCGGCGGATTCGGTCTAGTAGGAGCAGGTAAGACCCTCACCATTTTTATTTTAGACACAACTCACGTCCATAGCGTTCATTCCCCCCGAGGAACTGCGAGCGGACCTTGCTTCGGCTCGGAAGTCTTTCCCAGATCTCGAGGAAGCGCCGCTCCCCATCGGCGTCGGGCTCATTGCATGGATGCTCGACGCCAACGAGGAAGCTGGGAAGAAGATTGTCGACGTCGTGCTTGAGAGCAACGTTACGAGGAAGCTGGGAAGAAGATGGTCGACGTCGTGCTCGAGAGCAACGTCCAGGCGTTATGGCTTGCGTTCGGTAATGACATCTACAAATGGATTCAGTACGCCCGCACCTCACGTGCGAGCGGAGGCTCCGTACACAAGCCACTAATATTCGTCCAAGTCTCCTCCGTCGAGGAGGCGCTGCTTGCAGCGAAGGATTGGCAGGCAGACGTGGTCGTTGCCCAAGGTTCGTCCGTCCACTCCATACGTGCGTATCCTCTAAACCACTCCACGCGGCGCTTTCAGGGAACGAAGCAGGCGGCCATGGCGGCACCTCCACGCCCAGTACCTTCATGTTCGTATCTGACGTCCTCGCCGCCCTGGCGGAGGAGAATACTCCCCCCGTCCTAGCTGCAGGCGGGATTGTAAACGGGACACAGGCTGCAGCATACCTCACTCTTGGAGCCGCCGGTGCCGTCCTGGGCACCCGCTTCCTCCTCACGCCCGAGAGCCCGTACACAGAGGTGCAGAAGGCCGCAGTACTCGCTGCAAAGTCCGGTTCAACAGTCAGGACGCTCGCGTTTGACTACGGGCTGGGACTCTACGGGTGGCCGAAGCATATCGACGGGCGCGGGATTCGAAACAGAATATGTGAGGACATTGAAGCGGGTGTTGAGCATGAGACGCTGCGCGCACGGGTGACGAATGGGACACGAGAAGGGGACGGGGACTACACTGTCATCTTCTGTGGGCAAGGAGTAGGTCTAATGCACGAAGTGAAAGCCGTGAAAGTGGGTTGTTATCTTCATGCAGTATGTAAATCATCAGGCTGACTTGCCAAGGACGTGATGGTTGAGTTGCATACCGATATCGTGCGGCAGCTGCGACAGTCGCAGCACATGCTACAAGCTTGAAATGCAGTGTATGGGAGCTATATGACCATCACAGATAGACCCAGATCTCTCAAGTGACTCGGACGGTGTGTGTATCCATAACAGTTCCCATATTGCTGACTCGGTGTCGTCAAATACAATAATTTCCAGATGATACTCACCAGCGACGATTGTTATTGACTGACTTGAGATGAGTTATGTGAGTGTGACCTTGTGTCCTGCACAAAGAAAGCCCTGAAAACACAGATGCTGAGACGCACAACAGTGCAGTGGCCATCCAGGTGGACTAACCCTTGGAAAGCTCTGCATTTTCGTTGTGCCAGTCCTACCGATAGGTAAGAACATGTTCTCCGCCAAACTTCCTACGTGCACAACGTATGAAGTAATCTGGGATATCAGTCACCCCCCCATAAATCGATCACAAGCTCATACAGGCCCAAATTCAGATGCAGACGACAACTCGTTTATACCATGCAACAGCGCCAGCATGTTCCCCAGCCAGGTCAGCATGCAGATAGCACTCGGTACATGCTCGTGTCAATCCTATCCAAGGAAGACACCGTAGGAGGCCATTTCACGCCTCACGAAATCTGGGCTACGATCCCATTTAAGCTGACCTATGAGCAGTCTACTATGGCGCACAAGGAAGCTTGTGTACGCGGGGTTAACGCAGTCATGAAAGATCACCTTCCACACTATATATTCCAATATAAACGCGGGAGCTTCGATAAACGTGTATAGAGCATGCATGGTGGGTGTAGTACAGACAGTGGCGTTGAAGTACAAGTACATACAGCAAAACTCGAACTGCAGTCGCGGAAGTGAGGAGGGAGGGCTCTACCATGGCATATGAAGGCACGATGGGAGAAACATAGAAGAAATGGGTATCGCAAGGAGAGTGGGGAGATCTCTGATCTCCTAACGATGAGCTACGAGTACAAGAGAGGACCGAAAGGCAAGCATAGCGCGAGCTGGGAGCTCTATGCAGCAGCGCTTTAAGTACAGTAAGTATTATCTCAGCGACCAAGAAACCGGCAGGAAATACAACGAATTATAAAAAGGCGACACCGTTGACGTGCCGTAGGCTCGCGCGACCGATCACCACTGCGCGTCGTCCGGTCGCACGGTCGCAAATCATATAGTGTACCACACGTACCATGCAAAGACCACCGCGTGTATCCAGACACTTCCATTGCCACATTCCCGAGCCTCGACGTCGGCACCTCGATGCTTCGCCACTTCGACCTGCCTCGACGTCTCGATACCACACCGAGGCACCGATCCATTAAACGCAGACCTCACACACGCGCTGCTTGACTTTGTGCTCGACCTCGACGAGCACCCACCGGTCGTCCTTGTCCTCATGCCTCTTGCACGGCACGACACGATGCAGTAGAGACCCCGCGCGCTTCAAGCTTCCCATCCGGGCTGGCCGCAACCCAGGCCCTCCACAGCCCTGTCGTCCATGTACGCCAATCCCGCTCCAAGGTGATCTATCGGCCGAGGAGGGAGACGGGTTGTGATTGTAGTACTGACGCGCCAGCACCTCAGCGGGGTCTGCGGGAATGGCAGGTGCCGAGCGCGAGGAACGGTGCTTCTTGAGCCTGCGCCCGATATCCAGGGGGACATTGAAACAGATATGGCGCTCGGCATCGTGGAGGGTGGACCAAGACGAGAAGTGCGCGGTGGAGGCACCGTCGACGCACGTCTGCTCGCACGAATACTGTTCAGCCTGTGAAGGATGGTCGACCTCCACGTAACGCGAGGTAGACGTCGTCGTGACGGAGAACGCCGAAGACTGCAGAAACCGGCAGGGACGTACGCGCAGGGTCGGTCAGAACATGGGAATCTTATGCCAATCAAGAATTGACACATACTAAATTGACTTCAACGAGGACTGGGGCGGATCCGAAGGTCCCAGTTGTCAAGCGACGGTCCTCATAGAATCCCTCGTCGGTCACATCGCTACCAGCGCTGTCGATGTATCCACCGCAATGCCGTACCTGCTCGTCCGTGTGTACGCGTAAATCCGGTCGTCGAGGGTTCGTCTCACTACGCCGGAATGGGTTGTTCCTCAACGTCCTACGGAAAGGAACGTTGGCCAACGATGCGAGCGCCATTGAGGAAGCGACCGCAGGGCTGTCAGGTGTAGCGGGAATATGTTGCGGGACGCGGAGACCGCCGGGGGTGAGACAAGAATGGGAGTCCATACACGTCTCCGCGTCAGCCAGCATGTCGCGTGCAAAAGCTAGAGAGTCTGCTCCAGCGGAAGGAAGGGAGTATCCGGGGTAGGACGGAGGCGAATCGGAGAGCGCGATTCCGTACCTGTCGATAGTGAGAACCTGAGACTGGTCATCTGCAAAAGCGATGTCGCAGGGGGAGTCGTTCGCGAACTTGTCGAGATTCCCTTTGTCTGTCTCCGAATCAAGCAGCCGCGCACCACTGAAGGTGACCATGCCCTCCTCCGGGTCCCATATCGCCGCGAAGGTGAGCGCGGTGCGGGGAGGGACGAGCTCTGACCATCTATGCTCAGCTGGAGTATCAAAGTCTTTCAAGCGCATTCTCGCTGCCTTGCACTGGGCCTAGATAGCTCTTTGTTCACGACACGACGATGCGGAGAGGACAAAGGATGACTCACGTCGAGTCTTGCAGCGTGCATCGCGTTTGTGGCTGAGAAGGAGGTGGCCATGGACTTCGAAGAAGGAGGCATAGGATAAAGGTAGACAAAAGCACGCTTGGGGGAGAACGCGGAGGAGGAGGGTAAGGTGGAAGAAAGACGTATGCCCAGCATACGCGGTGGTCTTCACAGAGAAGAGGAGGGAAGGGAAAAGGGAAAAGGGAAATTAATATCACAGGAGAGAAGAAAGCCTCATGTCCGGCAAACGCAGACGTCAGGAGAGAAGAGGGTACCTTGCGTCCTCCTCTCACGCCCTGACCTCCATCTTCAGAAACGCGCTGGACGCGTTCTCCAGAAGCTGATGCGAATCGTCACATACCCCCGTGACTTGTGACCCGTCGCAACCTTGTGCCGGCATGCGTTCACTCATAACGCTCGACGATGTCTGCGCCACTGGATCGCAGTTTTGCCCGACTTGCGTCTGACTGAAAGAACGTGGAATGTGACTGTCTTGTAGAGTCGATGCTCGATAACTTTGCAGGCGGCCACGAAGATACGAAGCAGCGGCGACGGGGGAAAGGCGGCCCCATATGCTCGGATAGAGACCTATCGTCTTCGGCCCGAACGGAGTACAAGGTCACGCCTCCATTCATTAGAGTGAAAGTTGAGAGCCAGCGAACACGAGTCTTCAGAAGCCGTAACGGGCGCATCTCCCATCTATCATGTCGGGCATCTCGCTCGCAACCAGTACATCCCTCGTCCTTCGGTCTGCACAAGCTGTTGTTAACGCCGCGCACGCTGTAATCCCAAAGACGACGACGCCAGGATGACCAGCCACCGTGGAGGAGCGATGAGCTTGTTCTGCACATGTGCGAACATATCGTCAACCTGTGCTGGGTGAAGAGATAGCTACAAATGTATTAGCTCGGAGAACGGAGAACCAGGACCTACCCATACAAGAATGGCCCGAATAAGTCTCGCAGACTACCAAGACGCCGCACTCGGGGATGATGTCGATTGGAGACAACCGTGTACAGATTGCGAGCCAGCTTCGCGGATTCGGAGGCACGTCTGGCAAGGTACCGGTGGTCGATGGGAAGAAAACTTTGGGCCTGGACGGCTCCGCCACGGCGATCTTCCATCACCGGGCACCTCCAGCGCAGCCTCGCGTGCGTAATCCCCATCTCCGTGTGCACTGAGCCACTCGCTGGACACAAGAATACAGTGAGTTTCGATGATCGACGCGAGGATTGGACATCATGAATTCAGCTGACCTTGTTAATACTCATGCTTCACCTTGAACCATCCAACGCTTCAGCGGGATGTATTCGTTCCCAGAATCATGTGTTGCAATGTACATCTAAGCCATTTGAACCATCTCAGTACCGCGGGCGCAGACGAGGACCGGAGCTCAGAACATGATTTGGTTGGCCCTCTGGGCTCAATCGGCGATGGTGAACATATATGACGTCTTCCCGCATGAGAGCGTCATTCGGCTATCCCAAGACCTTCGCGAGGCAGCGTCGCTGACCGGTCCTCTAAACCCAAACCAAAGCGCTCGAGGATCCAAGATCGCCCCCCGAAGCGCACGGCAACCTGTCTAGACAACGAGGCTACCGAGCAGTCAGCGAAGGAACCCCCGATCCTCAGAGGGATAGGCTACATGAGAGCATGCGAGTCTATACAACGTGAGCGTGGCACCCAGGTGGTTTGCGTGCTTCACGCGTGCGACACCTGGAAGCGTCAAGGTACGTTGACGGAGATGAGTAATGTAATCAGGCTCTAGCAGTACAGACGTTACCGTTCACATCTGCGACGCCCCACTCGCTATAACAAGCCCGCACGCTCGCTGCGCTGGCACCCGCGACAGACGGACGACCTCCTTCACTCCCCAGCGTTGTGCATATGCGACGTGCGTCCCGGGCGAGCGTGTAACCTGGTAGCGTTCATCTCTATCTCGGTATGTCATAGCCGGTCAGCCCGCGACGCATTCAAAATGATCCCACAGACTTACACGTTCACCAGAACATTTTACCCGCTTGCCTGGGTATATCGTGATCTGGGACGAGTTGACGATGGAAGGGAGGTCGCCGCTGCGATACACAAGCGTTCCGCGGAGCTGCCACGCACCACTCCGAGGTTTCCCGTAGCCGAGCGATCAAAGCGCGTGAATCTGGACATAGGGGAAAGCGGCGAAAGCGTACCTACCTTCACGCTACGGTGCAGTACACATCTCAGAAGAGTACTCCGGAACATGCGTAAGATGGATGCCGAGGAGAGGTATCGCTTCCAGTGAGAGCGGTTACACGGGAAACATGGTCGTAATGTATCTGTGTCAAGAGCGCGAGCATCTGACCCACGTGGACTGTCCACGCTGCCTAACGTGTAGGAACACAAGAACTCCCATCGGGAGCGACGACATAATCCTCCGCGCAGCGCCTCACAAGGCAGGCCCCAGATTTGAACCCACATCCACAACGGCCAGGATCGTGCTGTCGCGCAGCCGCTGCTTCCAAGTGCACCACCCGTCAGCATCTCATTGTTTCGCATCAAGAACTTCGAGATGAAGACCCGAACGACACTCACAGCTTTCCGGATCGTGCGCAGTGTCCACGCTCGCTCAACGCGCCTCTCCGCTCGTACACCATCCACCCTACACACGGTCAAGCCCCTCGCGCACATCGTGCGCTTGCGCAGCGGCGAACCATGGTGGCACCCGGGGCCATAGCGCCGGTGGGCACGCCTCTGTATCGCAAATACTGTTGTAGACCGTTTTGGTGGGTGGGGGGCGCACGCACATGACGTGTGCTCGTTTGTCGCGAAGGGTGGAAAGCCGTTCCGGCACGAGAAGCTGTAGAAGCCGCAGACGTTGTCAGCGACACACGGACATACGAGGACGGCGTTCTCGGGATAGGTGCACATCTTGCCAGCTGCGGTGGTCTGTCATCGTGCAGAAGAGACGTCAGCGATGAGCAAAGAGGCGGGATGCAGGATGCGGGAAGTACCGTGTCAGTGAGCTGAGCGGTTGCCGCTGCGCTACCCGTCATGACTACTAACAACTTCGGCAGGCTTCTTCAGTAACTGAGAGCTGACTGCGCCACAATCAGCGCACCCTAATGGAAAGGATTTTCGGGGAGAGGGAGTTCGGGATGCCGGAGACACATAGACATGTGCCTGCGAGTTACCTTGACTCATAAATATACAGTGAAGTCGGACAAGACATGGCGTGTACTCACGAACTTTAACTAGCCCAATACTAATAGTCCGGACACTCCCAGGAGATGCTTGGCACATGAGCGGCCATTTGCGCAGACGTCCGCGCGCGTCTACAAGCCGGACCCGTTTTTGTATCCGAGTTGTCCGCGTGCGTTCACAGTAACCGTGTATAGGAAAAGAGCGTGTGGTAACATTTCAAGCTTGTTGAGAAGCAGGTATTTGAGGAATACAGGTCTCGAACTGAGCGGGAGACCGACATGAGGAGTGAGCCCGCCCGAAGCTTCGTGTGTTGGGCGTGAGGGCGTATTGGGGTGAATCTCGGAATGTGTGATCGCTACAGGAAGAAGAGCGAAGACCAAGGTGTAGACAACATGTTTTGTCCCCCCGACACCAACAGAGGTGTGTTCCGTCACTATGAACACTGAGTAAAATATTGCTCGGGCAAGACGCTCCAGGTCCTCAATAACAGACGGTCCACGGGGGGTTTCATCATGAAATGATGCATGGTGGCTACAGTGGCGGGGTCCACGAGAATGAGGCAGGGTACGGGAAGGTGTAAGGATGTGCTTTGTACCGGTCTCTTCGTGTTTTCAAAAAACCGCCTCTAAGACAGTCGTAGAGAACGGGGAAGAACCACAGCATTGTGAGCTACAAAAAAGTAAGTTAAACGAGGAGAAATGCACCCACCAGGAAAGCATGCCCTGATGTCTCGTATTCTTGGCACCATACAAGTAACACCCGCGAATGAGGATTGTTTTGTGCCAACTACTCTATTACCGGGATGGGGCGACCGTACCGGCTTTTCAGACTCAAGGACGGCGACCAGATGATGTTGACAGGAGACAAAGGTATGGGATGTAACTCACCACAAGCGAATTGCATATGTGTAAGCCAGGAGGGGCATATTGATTAGCAGCGGTGACGATTGCTACTCGTCATCCGCAGATTGCCATGGGAGGACACACCGTGATTCATCACCGCGAGGGAGCTTCCAGTATTCGACCTCGGCATCCCAGCCAGCCCCCTGCTCCCACTTGCAGATACCGCCGGACCCGACATGTACCTCATCGACACAAACTTCGAGCGAAGATATCTCGTGCTCGTCAAGCGAGATGTTGTCACCAACAGCCCGCGGTATTCGGACTTTGTCCACGATGAGGCGCGAGAGCTGGCAGTCATATTCCGATCGCTGAGCTGCCATGCGTACGATGTCCCCAGCGCACAAGACCGTATTGCACTGCATGCAAAGGATGGATAGGTCCGGACAGGCCACAGGACCGCCGTGCTCCAAAGTGGCACATATGGTGGGAATCATGAGATCGTGCGTCAAGTCGTCCGGGAAAGCCATGACACCCAGGACAGCGAGCGCGGTCATGCGATCGAGGAGGGCCGGAATGACAGTCCAGTCTCGAACCGAGACGTGGAACGTACGGACGGCGGGAAGGATGATCATCTCGTGCAGGTACCCAAGCCAATCGTACCAGACGCTGGGTTCTCCTCCATCCCAAGTGGCCTGGATCCACACTGCAGCAGAACCGTCCTCGCTCTCGGCCAACAGGTAGAGCTTCGAACCGTCTGCCGCAAGCTCGAGGCGGGTGAGCGGTCTCATGAAGTCAAGCGGTGGTAGTAAATTCTCTTGCGCAGTGGTGTGTACTTGCACAGGAACAGCATGGATCCGAATGTGAATGTCTTTAGGGAGAACGAGGGCAGAGATGAGAGCAGAGATTGCTTGAAGGGGAGCACAGCACGATGAAAGGCTACGGAGACGAGCCAGTGGCACGGGGGCGGATGGAGGAACAAGGTCCAAGTCAAATAGCGCGTAGCTCCAGACTTGTCCGAGGTGCAGCGTCTCTAAACGGGGCGTACTAGCGAGGAGGTGAGTAAGTACCGTGAGAGGAAGTTCCTCCATGAAGAAATAGGAGATGTTAAGGTGGATGAGGTTAGGAAATCGGTTACCGGGCAACCAATGTCGGACATGGAGCAACGCCATGGCTTGCAGAGACGAGATCTCGCCTCCAAACAGGATAGGATGATGAGTTAGGTTTCTGACATCGTTGTAGATCTCGCATTGGAGTGTCAGTACCTGGAGGAGCGGGGCGGGAAAGTCGAGGCGAGGCTGCGTGAAGATATCGGAGGCTTCCAATCGCACGTCCAGGCGTCGGAGACGGCCGCGACAGGACGGCGGGATGGAATCAAGGAGACATCCCGTGGTGCCTCTTAATGATCGTGATAGGCAAGCGGAGAGCGAAACTGAGCAGGTACGTGAGCGTTGGAGAAAAGTAAACATGCGGGGGCCGATCTTGTCGTCAACGCGCGACCAGAGCAGTGGCAGGCCGAGCGCAATCTCGCGCCAGCGGTGACAGACATGAGTAATGTGGATAAGAGATGCATGGACGGGATGGTACCATGGCCAAGTTTCAATGTCCAAGCGAGGATGGGGCTCAGTCTCGATCCATAAGGACTTGAAGATGAGACCGAGAATTTCAGTTGGCAGTCGGCTGATGGGACATCGTTGCGGGAAGTGGATAGATCCTAGCTTGAGGTGACAATCCATGTTCCGAGCGGATATAGCTGTAATCTTCCGTTAGTCTGCGTTGTAGGAATTGGAAGAGAACAGTTTGGTATCCCGTCTAACATTCCAAAAACCGCTACAATCATAACACGTTTCCATGATGCCCATTCATATGTATGGCAGCGTCAAGGAAGTCGAGGAAGTTAACCAGGCTCACCGATCTGATTGGAACCCAGAAATACGTGAGAGAATGCTGCCAGAGGGCGAAGTGGCATTTGCCCGTCTGCCATGGGTCCCTCCAGGCAGATAGTGGTAGGACGAGCTGCATGCCCATGGGCGCGCGGTGCCCATGAGCCAAATGCGATGAATTCACATCTACAAAGGACAGAAAGATGTTCCCGGCCCAAGAGCTATGTGAATGTGCTGGTAGACCTCGTGAGACTAGCCATTGCTGATAGGCAGGCTTCGCTATTCAAACTCCTTGTTAGGTAGTGGCGACGACTGTCCAGTGCAACGACTCCAATTGCTTGAGACTTTGCCAGATGCGCTGCGGCTCAGACAAGTTCTCAGAGTTCACAAAGAGGCTTGATTCTGTCGAACACTCCCGATCATCTCCCAGACTTTACCACCTCTGGCTTGGAACCATTCTAGACGGCAGCTGATCCGAAAGCAATGCTGTCCGTAATGCCACATGACAGCAAGGCATAGATAGAGTAGAAAACGAACTCGCAACGATGGAGATGTCTCTCCTTGGCAATTCGCGGAAGTGTTCGCGGCAGATGAACTACTAGCCTCGCGGGAGCTAGCCGGAAGAACTAGTCGGGGGGCGTGCGAGACAATGGCCGAGGGATACCAGACCATCGGAGATGACATTGACAGTACTTACGATGCGTGATGGGCGGCCGGCGGTGGCCATGAACTTTGGACGCAATCTGGCGCCCTGCATACGGCTGTGAATGGAAGAACAACAATCCATGTTCAACGAGGACGTACGTCTGCTCGATGTGCGTGACGGCGAGAAGGAGATGAGTTCGTGAGAGCGAGGATGACTTTGGAATGTGGCACGAGAGAAGGAGGCGTGTAGATGGGCGCTAGCTTCGAAGGCACGAAGCGACGGTGCGCGTGCTAGAAGCCGTGACCTTGCTCGCTATGGACGACGACGAGGACGAGGACGACAAGAGTGTCTCAAAGCAAGAGCGGGCTGGTACTGACACACCACCAATAATGGGCGCCTATTATAGGAAGACGCCGCCATCGCCGGCTGCGGTCGAACGCTCGCTGTCTTCGACTTGTTCCACCTCCTTCACCCCCTCCTGCTCGTCGTCTCATGCAATGAGCTCATCTGCTGGTCTTTCCCGACGCCGTATTCCTGCATCTGGATCTTCTACTGGAGACGACGATGTCGACAATTCATGGGGCTCAAACGGCGCAGCCTCCCCCAACAACGGCTCAGTCTCTCGCTCAGAACCTCTACAGTCACCTTCCCTCCATGCCGGCTCTGCGTTTGAAGGCGGAAATAAGATTGCATATGACCCCCGTGATCTCGAGCGCGAGGACGAAGAAGCTCGTCTCGGAGGCAAGCCACCACGGCTCACCATCATGGAGGAGGTCCTCCTGCTCGGTCTCAAAGACAAGCAAGTGAGTCTTTGCCTGGATTCGCACTAGCATCAGCTCCCTCCTTTCTCTATGGACAACTCCTGGCCGTCCTTAGCGCACCCCATGCCGGCCTGGATTTTCTGTGACTGCACGGCGGCTGACGCGCGTGACTTGAGGGGCCATCCCAGCGAACAGATCACTATGAGGGCTCGGCAGATGTGTAGTTGGCGATGCGAGCAACGCAAACACGATGAAAATGCTGTTAGCCTCTACCTTCGCGCTTTTATGCATGAGCAACTTCGTGTGCTAATCTATATACTGGCACCCGCCTCAGCATAGTCCCCAAATGTCGTTGGAATTAGATGATCATCAACTTTAACTTTAGAGTATGTCTCCTCCCGCGACCCGTTTCAGTCTTCGCACGCACGTTCGTTCCTTTGGATTCATCCTTTTTGCTATGAGGCTACTACATCACTCGTGCGGAGTGCACATCGTGGTATAACCGCGTGCAGCTCAATAGCCTGGAGATGTCTCTAACCTCGGACTTCGCCTTTGACCCTCCTTGCGCGTTCGCCTTATATTCATGTCCAAAAGCTAACCAGGATTTCAGGGCTACCTCTCATTCTGGAATGACAACATATCCTACGCGCTGCGTGGATGCATACTCATAGAGCTCGCCCTCCGGCGACGTATCGCGCTCGTGAGAGATCCGAATCGGCGGCATCTCCCGCTCGCAGAACGCCTGGTTGAAGTGCTTGACGATAGACAAACCGGAGAAACGATCCTC
Source organism: Lignosus rhinocerotis TM02 (assembly GCA_000743315.1). NCBI lineage: Eukaryota > Fungi > Basidiomycota > Agaricomycetes > Polyporales > Polyporaceae > Lignosus > Lignosus rhinocerus. Next base: position 35,193 of record KN050085.1, on the reverse strand, counting down.
GACGAGACACTACGGATGATGAAGGCGCAGGAAACTGAGCGGATGGCTGTAAACAGCTGGATAGACCTCCTCAGTGGTGAGTCTCTCGACACCTCCGCAATCTCCAGAACTCCCCTCCCCCATGCGCACGGGTGCGGGACTCATGCGACGCAGGCTGATGCTGTCCCATCCCACTCTTTTGCCGGTTCCATCTGATCTCTTCTCCTAACGCCCCGCCGATATCCCCTCTAGGCGAGACATGGAACGTGATGAAGATCGGCTTCCAACTCAAGCAAGTCCGGGAGCGACTCGCAAAAGGCCTAGTTGACAAGGGCGTCCTCCGCACCGAGAAGCGCAACTTCCTCCTCTTCGACATGGCGACGCATCCGGTCGCAGACGTCCGCACTAAAGAGTCGATCGTCTCTCGCGTCGTTGCCCTCCTCACCTCCACCACCGCCGCCGTGCCCCCCAGCGCGCTCACCAAGGAAGGCACGCAGTGCCGCGTCCCCCGCGCCGTCTGCCTCGTATGCGCCGCCTATGCCGCGAGCGTGCTCGACAACGCCTTTGGCCGGCTGACGTACGAGGACCGCGAGGCCGCCTTCCAGCGGTGCGACGACATCCTCGCCGAGTTCTGCGCCTGGCCGTTCGGGAGCGCTGCTTCCGGGGGCGGGCGGGGCGGAGTGACGAGCCGGCGGAGAGAGGGTTCGCGGATCGGGATGGGGAGCGCGGGAGTGAGCGCGCGCGAGGTCGTGCTCGGGCTGGTGCAGGAGGTGAAGAAGGAGATGCAGGGGGGCGAGGAGGACTTGTGCTTTGAGCTTGTCGCGGGGGTGCTAGAGGTGCTGTCAAAACTGGACTCGCTGCTTTAGCTTTCTCTACGTCATCGTAATCGTCTTTATTGCGCTATCGACACGTTCATGTATATACTACGATGGATACTTTGTGGAGAGCCTGGCTCACAACTGGTGTGGGCGTCCTGTGCGTGTAGTTGTAAGCCGTGCACACTCACCAGGGCGTTTGGTGTGGCAAAGCTTCCTATTGAACCTATATTCCCATTCTGTTCCCCATCTCATGACCGTGAATATGAATGACGACCTCGATACACATTCAAGGCGGAGACACGTGCAATGTAGGCATGGCTAGGCGGCATTAGCGCTAGCATTGACACTAGTAATGTATAGAATAGGCTGACGACGGTGGCAGCTGGAGCATACGGGTTCTCATAGATGACAGATAACCACACACCTTGACACAAACGGCTGACGCTGGTATATGAATGTAACATGTTCGAATCACCACAATGCACACACGGCAGTACGCCGATATGTCCGTGGAATGGAAGACAAGTGTGCCAATGCCCGAGCTAGAGCCTCATCTCACACAAGGGTTACCGCAGCTCGCTGGGATGCCTGCATTTGTGCCACAGTGCCACAGACGTTGGATCGTAGCCTGGAAGCAACCACGATCTCCCCGTCGGCAAATGGCATAATTCAATGTGAGCGTGCCACATTGTGAGATGCTCATTCTCCTGGCCTGGGACTCTCGGTGGCGCCCTTGCTTCCGTGTTGTCGGGCGTGTATCGGGTCCGTATCATGCGGTGTAGACAATTCAACATGATATGACATCAGAGAAACTCACTGCACGACATAAGATGTTGAAGACTGGTGGGTGAAATTGGGACGGTGAGTCCGTGCATACGTTGTAATCTTCAAAAGGTTCCGAGTTTGGATACTTACATCTCATGTGAACGTTCTCGTACGAAGCGTCCTATACGTATGTCGATACGATACTTACATCTCATGTGAACATTCTCGTACGAAGCGTCGTATACGTATGTCGATACTTTTGAACGCGTTTGTGTGCTGGGAAACCTGATATGCGGAATTGACGACCCGGGCGCACTGGGCGCGAGTAGTTGCGAACCCTTGAGAGCTGTTCGATAAATAATCAACATCCACCACATTCACGCGTGGACGAGTTGCCACGCCGCGCGGTCCGACAAGTCGGAGGGGAAGGTGCACGCTTGAAAAGATTTGATGATGTGGATGAATGGATGTGAGCATGCGCAGCGAGTGCTGTAGGACAGGAGTTGTTTCGCGATCTCAAGTACTAGTGCCATGCAGGAGGAACGTAGTCGAGCAACCAGAAGAGTGACACAGATTGGACACTCCAGTAGGATGTCGCGACAGTGATGCGAAGATCGCTTGAGAGGTGTGAGTACCACTGAGGACTAGGTCGGGTGGCACGATGCGTATGCTTCTTCGGAATCGCTGTCGGAGGCGGATATAGGTTGGTTGATACTTCCCAGTATGTGCCGTCAATACATGGGCGGTTCCGATATTGATTGTTAACACAGGGCAATTAATGAGACTCATCGCGATATCAACCAGGGCAGATCAAGGGAAATACCGATGTCAAGGGTTTGTGAGATGCCGACGTCGAAAGACATTATGACTATGTATATATCATAATATACTGGGCTTCACATACTTATCTCCCACCCTGCCGGCATTCCGAAGCAATCGCAATCGAGTATCAGCTCAACATGGGTGATTGTGAGAGTTGAGCAGGCCCAGCGCAAAATTGTCGATGCAGTTTGAACAAAGAAGAACGAAAAGACATCAGACGGATCTGCCAAAGATGTTGAACAACCGAGGTGAATGGCATGCGAGCGTGCGAAGCGCGTCTGCCAGTCTCTGATCAGGTCCGTCCAAGGAAGTATTCCCGCTTTACTTAGACGACGCCTTTAACCAAAGTAGTGAACCTGCCCACTCCGCCTTCTCAAGTTCCCCTCGCACGACTACCCTCGCCCTTCTCTCCCCTCTCCCTCTCCTCTCATCCACCATGTACTCTATCAGCCATTCCTCCGACCCCGACGACCCTCTCTCTGCTGCCATCGCCCCGCCCCCAGGCGAGTCCCTCGAGGAGCGCACAGCCCGACTTAGGCGCGAGGACGAGGCGAGGCGAGTAAACGACGAGATCGACGAGCGCATTAAGCAGGAACGCACAGCGTGGAAGAAGCAGAAGAGCATGTTCAAGCTCCTTCTACTCGGCCAGAGTGAATCTGGTTTGTCCTTCCCCCTTTCAGTTCTCTCAACCTCCTCGCTTTGCTCCCGGATTCGTTCCCCGCGATCGCCCCTTTCAGTTCTCTCAACCTTCCCGCTTTGCTCCCGAATTCGTTCCCCGCGATTTGGATTCGTTCCCCGCGATCGCAACCTACCATTTGCGCGCCAAACGTGCAAATAAGCCTGGATGTTTCGTGTTAGTCTCTTTGCTCGTTTGTGTCGCGCGTACTGTTGTCGCTATCGCGAGCAGCAATACGTCGGCACCCACCCCTGCATCATCTGAGATTCGTTTGTCAATGTCCCGCTCGAGCCTAAGCTATTCCGGTTAGCTGAACTCGCGGTCGTAGCCTGAGTATGACGTTTTCCCAGCAGACACGTGTCCGGGCAACAGCGACTGCTTGGGCTCTTGGTCTTCGAACATCTCGACTGGACCTCTCTCATCCGCCGCATCTGCGGACGACCCATACTTTGCCTAGCGTTCGATCCTTGCTTGCGTGTATGCTCATAGTAAGTCCCTGGACATGATCTGAAACAAGCGTGTCATTATAATATCCGTCATCTCCGTTTCCGAGGCCTCCTCCGGTGGCGATGCATCTGAGCATCAAGTACATACAGTACTTCAAGCCTGCTTTCGGTGCCATCAAGACATGAGGCGGAGAGTGGATTACCATGAACGCGCGCACGCCCGCGACATGCGGTCTTGACGCTAGCTCAAGCTCAGCGAGTCCTCTCACTGTACTGACGCTAGGTGCAGCGAAACAGATATGACATGCTGCAGACAGTTCTCAGTCGCATCCGAACTACTCTATTCTAGGCATAAGTTGCCTCACAAAACGTGTTATGCGAAAAGGCGGGCCGGATGGGACTGTGCGCTAGCAGTGCCCTTGCGCTAATATCCAGCCTCACTATTGGAAGTTGAGAAGCAAGGCAGCATCCCATCAGCGAATCCAGACAGCACCCTTGCAGTCTTTGATCTGTCAGCGGTTGTGTTCTAGATTCATCTTCTCGTCCTCTCGGACGACAGTGCGTGCGCACCACGCAACAGCTGAACGGATGGCAACTGTCAGATGTTCCAGATGGACACACGTTCTTTGTCATTAACGACTGTACAGACAGTACGTCTGGCGGGCAAGGGACAAAGCAGTCACAATCATATTAACTCGCGTCCCTATATTCTCCTTTCGTCTTGTAATATCTACACCTTCTTTTTGCCCATGCTTTGCTCAAATGTCTTGCATACGAGTTGATGGCTAACCACTCCTTTCTCCTTCACTAGGTAAATCTACCACATTGAAAAGTACGTTTCATCTTATACTCACACCCCTTGCTTGTTGGGTGCATTTCCCTTCAAATGGAACTGGTGCATATCATCATTCTTTCGGTTCAAGATAAAGTATAAGCGTCCAACCTCAGTACTCTGGTTCCACGCCGCGTGCAGCTTCGGATGCCTTTTGCGGTGATGGTATGCCGGGAGTTCCCTGTTGTGGTGACCACTTCGCAAGGATGAGAGATGGTCAAACAATACAGACCATCAGCGCTATTTTCAAACTGCTCAGCTCAAACTGCTCAGCTCCTCGTAATATCCATACTCACCTTCATGCTTTCCAGACTTCCAGCTCGCCTTTGCCCCTAAGGCATGGAAAGCAGAGCGCGCATCATGGCGCGCGGTCATCCAGCTCAACCTCGTTCGTTCCATCAACACCATCCTCGACGTCCTCTCTGCAGAAATGAGTCGATCAGCGAACCATCCGACGTCGCCTGTCTCCTCCCCATTCATGCGACCCGTCACGTCCCCTGTGGGCACGAACGGAAGCAACGAAGCGCGAAGCCAGACACACGAACCGCCTGCTCCCTCCTCCGTCCAGTTCAGCAACACGCACGCACTCCTCAAGCTCCGCCTCGCTCCTCTACGCCGCGTTGAAGCCGACCTGAAGCAGCTCATCGGTGCGGCGACTGACGAGGTCCCTGAGATTCCTGGGATCGGTCTTTGGGGGAGCAACAACGGAAGCGGCCCTCTGAGCCCAGACGACGCAATCGCCGCAGCCTCGTTAGACTCCGCGCTCGGGGGTGCAGTCGTGCGACGGCGACCCTCTGAGCTTTATGTGCGCTCGACTGCATCCTGGCGTGAAGCCGTGCGGTCCGCATACCACAAGGTGAGCGGGCACGATAGCGACAGACATCAGAGCGGGTCGCCGGACGGCCCGAAGCTCGACGACGCGACGGAGATTATTGCGAGCTGTGCCGAGGACATGAAGGCGCTCTGGGCGGACGACGTCGTTCGGGATTTGTTGAGGCGGAGGAAGATCAAGATGGAGCTCTCGCCGGGCTTGTGAGTTTCGTTCATTTGACCTTCTCGGCCTTTCTCTCTCATCTCCTCTAACCGGGCTTGTGAGTTTCGTTCATCTGACCTTCTCGGCCTTTCTCCCTCATCTCCCCTAAACGGGGTGGGCACCGATACCAAGACCAGTACCTGTGCCACTTCCGTACTACGTCGGATCATCGAACTGACCGCTAACACATCACTATCGCTTCTCATTATCGCAGTTTCCTGGATGATATCGCGCGCATTGCCCAGCGGGACTACGAGCCCTCTGACCAGGACATCGTGCGCTCGCGGCTCCGCACGGTCGGCGTGCAGGAGCACAAGCTCGTGATGGAGAATCTGGGTGCGTGCACTATCCTTCCTCCCCCTCCCCCCGCGGGGGACGCGACGCCAGACGCTAAGATACTAAGATACAGAACGCACAGGGCCCACGACAGACGTCTCGCGCGAGTGGATGATCTACGACGTCGGTGGATCGAGGACATGCGTGAGCCCCCCTCCGTGCGCTTTGGTTTCCCTCGAGTCCGTGTGTGCTGATGTCGTTGCAGCGCGCGGCGTGGTACCCGTTCTTCGACGATGCGCACGCGATTTTGTTCCTCGCCCCCATCTCTTGCTTCGACGAGCTACTCGCGGAGGACCGGCGCGTGAACCGGCTCGAGGACTCGTTCTTGCTTTGGAAAGGCATCGTCCAGTCCAAGCTCCTGGCCAAGTGCATCATCATCCGTACGTCTCATCTCCCGTTTCCCCTCGTTGTATTCCATATTCCCAAGACTGACCTATCGCCCGGGACTGGGCGCGCAGTGTTCCTGAACAAGCATGACCTGCTGAAGCAGAAGCTCGAGAGCGGGGTCAGGGTGAACAGGTACCTGCCGAGCTACGGGGATCGGGAGAACTCAGCGGACGCCCTCGCGCACTGTACGTTCTCCACCACCTCCACCACCTCCTCCGCTCCGGTCAGTAGACTGTTCATGGGCTGACGGCCGAGGAACGACGACGCAGATCTGAAACGCAAGTTCCGCGACCAGCTGCACGAGTACTCACCAAACCCGGCACGGCCGCATTATGAACACACCACTACGGTTATCGTGAGTCACACACATGCATCTCTCTCTGTCGTATCATACCGTCCGTCGTCCCGTTGCACCCTGCTGAACGACAACGCCTCCCCTTCAGGACACAGTGGCGACAGCATCCACGCTCGCAGCCGGTACGCCCGTCTTCTTGATAGAGTCTCTTCGCTCGACCATCCGCCGCTCACCGTTTCGTTCCCTCTCTGCAGTCCGCGACGGCGTCCTCCGGCACAACTTGCAAAAGGCAGACTTCGTGTAGTGTATGCCGTTCATGCCGTGCGTCCTGCTGCTGGGGCCAGTGGGGCCGGGGTTCGTGTTCGTGTATCTATAGCGATCTTTTGGGTTGGCCGTTATCTTATTGGATATATACTGCGTCCTGCGCTCTGTCATCTATGTACATATGTTATCCCCGCCCGCTCTCGTCTGCTGCTGTTACTTGGGTAAGGTTTGTGCCGCTGTCCGACTCGGAAGAGTCTTATGTACTAGACTCGTTGTTGGTCGACGTGGTTGGAACGTGTGGTGGTATGCCCAATGTATTGATGCGTGTGCTTTGACCAGATCTCATACTACGCAAGTGATGGATTCCGAAGACTGTGGTTGACGAGATGCTCATGCTGAAGTGGTTGCAGGCATTGTAGACATCTTGACCACGGTCGGCGAGCTTCGTACAAGTTCATTCGTGACTAGGTCGTCATCCCAGTAGCATGCACACTCAAGTACTCACACTTGATTGCAAGTATTCGAATCTGAGTGTTTCGGGCAGTTCCTGCGATCGGTCCTAGTTTATGGCTCATTATTGAGAGATAAAGGTACACGAAACAGCTTCATAACTACAGACGATTCTTGTTTCCTATAGCATCTTCCAACCTTTCCTTTTCCCCATTCGGAATCAGCGCAGCGTTCGGTCACGCTGCGCTTATCTCTGCTTAGCCTTCACGTTCTCTTCCTGCACGGTCCAGCTGACACCTCCCACCGCCGAATCCCCGACCATTCTCTTCCCCGCGGCAGGGTAGTACGTTATGTCCAGCGGGACCCTGCTCCCGCCCAGCAGATACACCATCTCCCGCTCGGGGCCCGCCCTCAGCGCATGTGCACGCTCGACTCCCGCCTTGAAGCCCAGAAAGTCGCCCGCATGAATGTCTTGCTCGCTCGGAACAACCTGACTGGCCTCCCCGGGGGTTGAGCCCTCTCCAGATGCCGTGACGGGCTCCCACACGAGCAGGACAGCGCCCTCGCCCGCCTCGAGGACGTACATCCACTCGTCGTCGTGGCTGTGCCAATGGAGCGTGGTGCTGGTCGCGCCCGCGGGGAGGCGGCAAAGGTGCACGCCGGTGTTGGTGAGCCCGGTGCTGTCTCCGAGAGAGAGCTGGTGTCGGTGGTTCGACCTGTCGATGTGGTGCTCGAGGTGCTTGAAGGCAGAGAGGGGAAGGTTGGCGGTGTGGACGAGGTAGTTTGGTTTGGGGGCGGGCGGGGAGTCTGTGCTGGGGCTGATATTGGAATGTCCCAGGGGCGGGGGCGAGGTTGACATTATGGGTGAGGCCTGAGGCGTTACTCAAGCTAAAGGCGCTATAGGTGCGGCCCACGTCAATCGCTGTTAGAATGGCGAACAGCCGACAAGTGATGCTGCAGGTGAGGATACTTGTACACGGCTTGGTATGTGGTTCAGCCAAGAGGTCTGCCGGCTGGTGATCGACAGTAGGTGTTTATCGATCAGCAACAGGGGAGTATACAAGGATCTGTGGGAGCACACTTTGAACCTAAGGCTAGGTAATGCCTAACCTTAAGCTCAAGTACGAAGCAAGTATAGACTCGTGGGTGGAATGACTGTCGGCCCGGTCGGAGGTATACTTACTAGGATATATGTACCTGTTCAATCTCACGTTAGCGCATGGGCGTCTGGCTCCCAACTTGAATATACAGCATGTTATACGCACAAGTTGCGTTCGGTGGTACTTATGAGAGTGACCTAGATTCGTATCGGACTTTGATGCGAAAGTTATGCGGATGACTGCGGATGTCAAGGGAGCAGTAAGTCCTCATTAGCGCTGATTGGCGGGGGACATGAGGCATACGCGATCACGTGTCCTACGCGCAAGGCGAAACGAACATTGACGCCCGCAGTAAGTCAGGGCTTGTTTTCAACGTTGATGTCGCTTCCCTCGTTATAATCCCCATTTATCCCTCTTCCCCTCACACTCCTACCCGCTTCACCAAGCCGACACACAGCACACAGCGCACAGCACATACCGACATCCTTCTCAATGGCCACCACAATGTGGTCAAAAATCAGCAGCGCACTCAAGCGTCCAGAGACTCCCGCCCAAGACTTCGACCAAGACAAGCCACAAACCGTCCTCGCCGCCGTCTTCGACCGCCATCCAAACCTCTCCAACTTCCACGACCCCAACGAGGTTCCCTTCCCATCACCTAGTCCCCCAGCATCTCCCTCCAGGAATGGTCGTCGCAGCATCTTCAAGCGGACAGCCAAGACATGGAACGACAACGACTCTGCGCCACATTTGCCCATGAAGCTCTCCATACCCCACCTTAAGAAAGTAAAGTCGTCTCTTCAGTCGTCTTCTGCTGGTCAGTCCCTCTCTCCTCTCTGATTCCTTCTCTCTTCATCATACAACTCGACTCTCCTCCGTCGCTCCATGGGAAAGCCCTCGTCTGGGATGTAATACTGCTTCGTTGACGTACGAGCGGCTCTCGCAATGATGTCAGCTTGATGCATTGCCATCCACCAGCCTGGGATGGTTGATGCAGATTCCCATCCCTACCACGGTGTTATGCATTTCAACACAAGTTCATACATCCTCAGCCTCTGACCACTCACGCTTACACGTTTCCTTCCAGGTTCTGACGCTTCCTCAATAAGCCGTGCATCCTCAGACTCAGGTCAACAGCGGCAGTCCCAGGATTCTATCCGTCCACAAGACATCGTCCGACCACCTCTCACCCCCACCGCCGAAGGACGGTTCACTCCCACCAACGACGGCCGCTTCAGTTCTATACGTTCTATCCTCCGTGACGGCCACACTCCTGCCACAGGGCAGAGTGTCCGCTTCTTCTCTCGGGATGCCTACAAGATCATCACTCCTGATATATCAAACGCAAGTGCCAGCGGTAGCGAACCCTCACCTGCCTCCTTTAGTTCCCGAGTCAAGGCAACCAGTAGCACTCCTCTACGACCAAACCTGCAGGACGTGTTCTCTCCCCCACTCCATTCAGCGAAACCTCTGCCTTTACCGGACAACTCCAACATCTTTGATCTCTCACAAGACATCGACCTCCCTCCAATTCCGATTAGTAAAGACTGTCCACCCCTACTTGACAGCGCGATTGAAATCTCATCCGATGCGGACACGGAGGGCATAATCATCTCTCCTGAAGTTGAGGGCGAATTCCGATCAAGTACGCCGTCGAAGCACGACAGAAGTCAGTCCTTCAGCTTCGGCCAGACTGTCTTCCACTCTCTCGGCGCTGGTTCTCAAGATTCACCGGCATCCAACACTAGCTCGTCGACCTCCCGTCGCGGCTCGCTGAAGCCCAAAGCGAAGCGCAACCGCGCCTACAGCGACACCGTATTCCATTCGTTCATTCAAGGGTCCCCATCGACAGTGCAGAAGGATATTCCTCCCGAAGCCGATATTGACGACCGATCGTCAGGTGCACTCGTCCTCTACCCTGCTCCAGGGTCCCCCGAGAAGGACCCCTTCGGAACTCATTCAAAAGCCTACTACACCTCAGGAACTGGAGTGCCCCCTACCCCTCCCCAAGCTGTCACCACGCACGGCCGCAAAGTGTCGCGCGAAGAAGACCTCATCCTCTCCCTCCGCACGCAGCTCGCGCTCCAAACCGAGCTCTGCGCGCAGTTCGAGGTCGACCTGCGGAGCAAGGACGAGCTGATGCGCATGCTCCAGTCCCGCTTCGACGAGTGTGAGCGCGAGTGCGAGCGGCGCAAGAACGTGATCCGCAGCTGGCGCAAGCGCGTCGCCGAGCTCGAGCGCTGTGTCGCGAGCCTCCAGGACGAGGTGAACCGCTCCCGCGAGGAGAGCTTCGAGCGGAGCGTGATGGACGAGGCCAGCAACCAGGCGCTCCGCACCCTCCACCGGCGGATCGAGGACCTCGAGCGCGACAAGGCTGCCGTCATGAGCCTGGGGGAGGCGGAGCGGTCGCGTGCGCTCTCGACGGCGGCGTGGGATGAGGAGCGGAAGGCGCTCACGGCGGCGAACGAGGCTCTGCGCGCGGAGCAGCTTGCGCTCGAGACGCAGCTTGCGGACGCGCGCGAGGAGGGACTCAAGAAGGACAACGAAATGAGCGTCCTGAAGGCGGAGCTGGAGGCACAGTGGCGCGGGACGGAGGCGCAGACGGAGCGGGTCGCGGAGATGGAGAGGGAGAGGGAGGAGATGCGCGGGGAGCTGGAGACGCTAAACGCGAGGATCGGGGAGATGGAGGTCGAGTGGGCCCAAGCGGAGAACAAGAAGAACGAGCTGGAGACGGAGGTGCAGGAGCTCTGGGGCGCGAAGGAGGAGCTCGAGAAGGAGCGGGCCGAGGTCAGTCCTCTTTGTATCTTCACAAGGCAGGGGCTAACGATTGTATGCAGCTCGAGGACCAGCTCCGCACTGAGCAAGAGCACTCGGAAGGGCTCACAATGGCGCTGCGCGAACGCGAGGACAAGGTCACCGCGCTGGAGCAAGAGCACAAGTTCGCGCTCGAGCGCACGACGCGCGTGGAGGCCCGTCTCAAGGAGCGCGAGGCGGAGCTCTCAGAGCTCGCCCAGAAGCAGTCCGCGCGCGAGCAGGACGCGGAGACGGCGCAGAGCGAGATGGCGAAGATGAAGCGCGACCATGCGCGCATCGTCAACGAGCAGAGCCGCACTCTGCAGGACGTCGTTGCCCGCGAGGTCGAGGCCCGGGCGGCGATGGAGGCGATGGTCCGCGAGAAAGCGGAGACGGACGTGCAGATCGGCAGCCTCAAGGAGCGCACGAACGCCCTCGCGGCTGAGGTGGAGAGGCTCCGGAGGCAGGTGCACGAGCTCCAGCAAGAGAGCGCGGACAAGGAGGTGAAGCTCGTCCAGTTTGCAAAGCAACGCGCACAAGACAAGGAGGACCTCAACGGACTCAACATCGCTCTCGACTCGAAGCAGCAGGAGCTCGAGCTGGTGAGTTCCGACTTTCGCGCGTTCCCTGCTGAAATTGAGACTGATACGGTCTTGGTCGACGTCTCTGGCAGCTCAAGAGGCGCGTTGGCGTCCGTGGTACGGCCGGCGGCACTCCCGCTTCTACTGCCAAGGTTCCCGCATCCCGCCGCGAGTCCTCTATCTTTGGCACGCCCAGCGTCGCCACCCGGCCGCCGTCCGTCTTGTCCGACACTGGGAGCACGACGAAAGACCGCCGGACGAGCGAGACGCCTTCGACGATCTCGAAGCCCGCTCTGCAGCGAAGCATCCGAGCAAACGGCCCAGCGAGCACAAGTACATTGGCCCACACCGCAGCGAAGCGCTCTGTCGACGGCGCGATGGGCCCGCCTCCTCCTGTCGCCATTGGGCGGAGCCAGTCTGCCAGCGCGGCCACCCCGACGCGCATCCCGTCTGGGTCCTCGGCACGTGCGACCCCGAGCACGATTAAGGCTCCTATACACGCACGGCGGATGTCGGCGTCGGTGCTGGACGCGTCGGCCTCGAAGCTGAGAGTGTCGACGACGGCTGCGGCTGCGGAGAAGGAGAAGCTGCAGAAGCTCGAGCGGCTGCCGTCGGTGTCGTCCGCGAGCGAGCCGGAGGAGAAGGAGAACTCGGCGCCGTCGTCGACGGCGAAGGGCATGAAGGGGGTGCGGAGGATGAGTGCGATGCCTGCTTGAGCGTCGTCGTGTAGACGAGCTCTCACCCCGCCCAATGCATACTGGAGATCAGTGATGCAGAAAGCAGGTAGTGCCTGAAGTGAATGAAGCTCTGAAGCGTGGATATTGTTGTCTTCTTTCGATTCTCGAGTTCGAGTGTTGGCGGCGACTGTCGCTGTCGGTGGACGGTGTTGCTTTGAGTCTGCTCCCACCATGCAAACATACCCCCTCATCTCAACCCCTTCCCATCTCATTCTCATTCCCATTTGCATCTGTATTGATACGTATAGTCTCGCATCTCATTGTTGCACAGCTGCATCCTGCATCTAACTCACTGTGGTCCTACTCATCTATCATACAATTCCGGCCCTTACCACCTCCACCCTTGGCCCCCTTTCCCTCGTCTCCCCGAGTCGTACGGGGAAGCGGGGATCGCGCCGATATTAACTCCTTCGCCATACAACAACCATCGGGCCTCGACACTTGCAACGTCCCATCGAACTCATCCATTCGTCATCTCGTCCATCCATCCCCCATGCATCTCATCCATTCTCTCTCTCCCTTGCCTTGCAATAATGCAGTTATGTACTTCGCTTTCGCTGTGTACCTGATATCGCTGCTGCTCTCCCATTTCGAGTCTCGCCCATTATTCCTGATCTTTTTTATTTCTTTTCTTGGCCCCTCCCCCTTCCCCCGAGCCCCGTTTCTCGTTCATGTAAGATTAACCTATTTTGTGCAGTTCTCCATTAACTCTGAAGTTGTAGCTGTCGATGTGATCCATCACTTTTAGTGATACTCTGAACACTTGAGCTTCCTCCTGTTCACCGTTCTTCCCGTACTGACCTGATTTTTCTGACCTTCACACCCTCGTCGATTGTATATATATATATACGTATGTGTATGCAATCGCGTTACTTATCCCTATCGAATACATATACACGAATATCATCGTCCTTGCAACAGTTGTACCAGAATCTCATCGTGACTGGCGAGCCTTCGAGTACAGATGATAGAGGATGGAGGGATGAGAGAATGAGAGAGTTTGGAATGCACAGCTGAGGGTTCGATGAACAACAAAGTTAACGGAAATTTGGACATGGTCATCTACAGTGCTACAGATACAGCAATATTGATTCATGAGGGGCGGCGTGTGTGAGAGACATACATCCTACAACCCCCTCCTTTTCCAACGGGCGAGACGAGAGAGCCGGAGACAAGAAAAACAACGCAACCCTTCAAAACAAGACTTCGTGCAACCCCGCCGTCACTCGACAAAGTCGGTATCAGCATCGAGCAGGTCCCACCCCTCGTCCTCCTCGACGATCCTCTCCGTCCTCACCTCCCTCCCCTTCTCGCCCCCCCTCCCGCCGCCCGGCGCTCTCCGCGGACCCTCGCAGGCGTGGCCGCCGTCGCCTGCAGCAGCTGGCTGAA
>KN050085.1:0-11485 GCA_000743315.1 Lignosus rhinocerotis TM02 | reverse complement strand
GATCCGGTCGCCGCAGATCCGGTGAACCGTCGAGAGCGGGAGGTCGAAGGACCAGTGGAGCGCGAGGAGCTTGGCGGGCGGGGTGGACTTCTGGGCGGCCTCGCGCAGCTGCGAGCGGTGCTGTCTCAGGTGGTTGTTTCTGCGAGTGCAAAGCGCCGTCGTGAGAGGTGAGACGGGAGACGGGAAGAGCGGAGTAGGGGGGCTTACTTGTCTGCGATGACGACGTCGTGTTTCTTGAGCGCGTCGATCACGTTCCTTATGAACGCCGGCGCAGCCTTCTTGGCTTGGATATCGTCGCTCTGGACGTGACCAAATCCAAACAGATGGGCGAGCGCGACTGAGATCGTGGTTTTACCTGACACAGCCAGCTGAAGGTAAGCGCACGAGACACAGTCACAGACAGGTCCCCCACCCGTCCGCCGTCGTAGAGGGACATCGGGCGTGTGGGGGAGATAGTTGAATAGACGCACCAACGCCGGGGACCGCCACAGGGACGATGATCACCTTGCCGCCCTTCAAATCGACGTCCTTCTTCAGACCCGTCTCTTCCGGTACAACTTGTGCCTCATCCTGCGCCTCTCTGCCCTGCTTGCTCGCCATCCAGCCAAGGAACCGCTCGCGGGTAGCGATGATGCCCTTGCCCTTCGCAAAGTCCGCGAACTGGCTGCTGTCGCGCTTGATCTCCGCACAGACCCACTCAACGTACACCTTCGTCTCCGGCCGGAGGAGCTTGCTCTTCGAGACGTGCTCCACGCTCGGGCCTTTGGAGAGCAGCGTCTTGGTCCCCTCCCGCCAGTCGCGGTACATCAAGTACGGCTCGTCGAACTTGATTTTGAAGAAGAAGGACGAGCCTGGGGGGTATGGCGACGCGGACGCGGGCTTGTCGCCTCTGGTGGGCGGCTCGGTGACGTGCGTCCGGACGACGAAGCCTTCGAGCGGTTCGCCGTTCCAGCTGCCCGTGCGGCCAATCTCTTCCGTGAAGGCTTTCACTTCGGGGATGGTGCTGAGGACGATCGAGGCGGTGGTGATGAAGCCCCATTCTTCGGCGAATGCGTCCACGACGTCTTGGTTCTGTGTCTGGAAGCGCTTCGTGCACGAGTTCAGACCGTGCAGGTGCAGACCGGTCTTTTCGGGGCCGTAGGGAAGGACGTGCTCTTCGAACGAGTCGTCACACAGCTGCGCACGTGCAAGCGGCGTTGAGCAAAGAGTCGATATTCGATAGCACATGGACTGACCTCGGCAACGGCTGTCCAATTTCTCTCCCACAGCGTCTGGGCGAGCTCCTCCTCAGTCTTGCCACGATCCGCAAGGTGCTTCTGGAGCCACCGCTCGCCTACTTGAGCGTGGCTCTGCCTTCCGCTCCCGTTGTCTATTGGACCGATGGAATGTTTGGATGTGACAAGTAGTTTCGTGCGAGTGAGCGCGGCGATGAAGATGATGCATCCGTTGGACTTGAGGGTAAGGGTATACGGGGTAGCTGTATGCGATTCTAAAGATCCCCACTGTCCAGAATCAAGTCAGTAAATATGCGTGTAAATCTTTGTGTTGCCTGAAGAGAGGGGGGACCCTGTGGAGAGCAAGAAGCAAGTAATTGCTTGTCTTGGGGACATTGTGGCGGACCACGATCTTCCCTCGGTGTAGGAGAGTGGCATCTACAGAGCCTTTGCACGCGACCCGTACGCATCAAACATTTACTCACCGTCGTCCAAGGCACCTCACCGATGTTGAAGAACTTATCATACCCCCTCGCCACAATCCGATGCTTGACCTTGCCAGATGGTGTCTTGATCTCCTGGGTGAAGAGACCGCGGGCAAGCGTCGGGAATGGCGAAGGTATGTTATAGTACTTGAATTCGTCCATCTTCCAGCTCCGTACGAGGATGCTAGGATCGGCAGGAGCCTTGTGCTCGACAGACCTGACTAGCTTCGGGGACTTCTTTGAGAGCGTTTGGAGGGCATCGATCAGCTCAGAGTCCTCGTCGTCGATGCTCATGGATCGAGAGAGCTCCTCTACAGCATCTGACTTGTCTGCGCCGGCGCCGACAGCAGTAGGAGAGGGAGCTTCTGGGGAAGTGGCCATGCTGAGTGTGGGTCTGTTGCGTTCAGTGGTGTGTAACAAGTGTACAGTAGAGAATGAGCGAGCGCCAGGAGCGGAGCAAGGAAGCCTCAAACAGCTTTGCGAAACACAAATGATGCCTGGAGGACGTATCAGTGCGGAGCGGAGGAGCGCACGAGAGTGTATGATGGAAAGCCTGGAGAGCGAGCACAACGAGTCCAGAGGAACTCGACGTGCTGCAGGAGTTGCTTTGATATATCGGGTCTTTCTGACCTGACGTCTGTAGGCGTCGAGCGATGATTGCTAGCCAGGCTTGGACGGTGGTGCGCGCGACGAGGAGGAGTCATTTCGATTCCAGAGCGTGTCACCGAATGTGACGATGACCGTGGGCTGGTGTGGTCTAATCACTTTACTCAACTCCGCGCTTACTTAGGTAAATATCAGCTGTTACTACGTTCACAGCGTCGAGGTGAATGGTATCAATTTACTTATAGTATTATTACCTTTCCGGGTGAATAAGCGCCAAGAGCGCCTATGGGCGTTATATGCCCGAAACCACCGAAAAATAGCGACTTTGGGTGAGCTCACATGCGAAAAACCGAAATTGACCTCCAAAATGGCCTCCAAAAATCACCGAAAATGATCCTCCTTAGCATATAAGCTCTAAGGGGATATTCGGGGGTCCTGTTGTGGTCCCTCGGCAACCGTCCGAGCGCGCCTTCGAGTCTTCCTTAAGCTTCATCCTCTTCATCCTCACCAACGCTCGTTCGTCTCGTCTTGCTCGTCAATATCAGCCGTTCCATCTATGCTTGCTCGGCACTTGTTCTGAGATCATATCGTGTTCTAGTACTGCCAGTCTGCATCTCCGATTGCTCAGTATAACTATTCCCCTGCGGAGACACTCCATATTGCACATCATATTCCGCGAAGAGCAGATCGAGAACATATATAATGGATGATGAAACAGCAGAGATCGAACTGGTGAGTTGATAGCGTTGGTAGGCTCCCGCTGTTGCACAAACATAACTTGCCCTCTAGCTTGAGCAGAACCTCAACAAGACCCGCCAAATATCTCAGCGGATGACCTGTACGTAGTCTAGCTTATGCTGCGTTACATGTGGGCGAACCATACGATAGCCATTCTGTCCAGCTTCGATACTCGTCTTGTCAAGCTCGAGAAATCTATCTTGCCGTTATACACCTCCACGCAATTGCTCACAAGACGATCTAACAGTGCGTGCTTGCTTTGTATATCGCAATTGCTCACAAGACGATCCAACAGTGCGTACTTGCTTTGTATACTAAGACTGCCTATGTACCCAAGTGCCGTGTCGTGTAGACATTGAGAGTGCGATGCAGAAGATAGACGAGATTGCGAGTTACCATGAAGGCGTAGCTGCCGAGGAGGCGTTGATCTTACGAGGGTCAGCAACCCCAATGTCCGCCCGGTCATTATCCGTCATAGCTCACGATATAACCCACAGACCACAACCCAACCAGCTAAGTGCATACACGGAGGTCCTCGAGCGGATGAATGCAAGTGTTGCATTCAACAGCGCCGACTCCCGAGACAAGGTGCGCGATATAGTCTCTGTGTGATACATCTTCTGAGAGCGACATCTAGGCGCGTCTGGTAGAGAGTGGTGCGAAGAAGCTCATCCAGTTTTATACCAAACTGGTCGCGGAAGGGTCGTCAGGGGTACCCCCAGGCGGCTCAGAGTTCACCTCCATCCCGTTCCCCGCTCACCTACTCGTAACTCTCAGACCGCTCGTAACGTTCCTCCGTACATTGCCTCTTCCAGCGACACACCCATCACATCCCGCTGCGTCAGGCATACAGTCAGCCTTGAAGGACGCGCAAAAGGGATATGGAGACATGCGTGGAGCATGGGTCCGTAAATGTCTGGAAACATTCGGGAAGCGAGTCGTCGATAGGGCAGAGACCATCGACGGTGTTGCCGCAGGCCAAGAGGTTGGCAAGTGGACCGAGCATCTGCTTGCTGTCGCAGAGGTACGTCTCCTTCATGTGGGGGCATAATGCGGGACACAAACGAGTCATCGCAGGAAGAGCACAACCTGCTCCTCGAGCTCGCTCCGCTCAATGCGACCAACACTCTCAGCTCGACATACGCTACGCTCATCAACCCCCTCACCACCCTCTTCACGTCGACACTTGGATCTCTCGGATCGCTGATCAAGCGCAACCTTAACAAGAACACGTTTCTCGCGCTCTCAGCCTATTCAGCACTGACCATGCTTCAACCACGGTGGAGCGATATAATGTCGCGTCGCGCAGATCGTAAAGATAACGAGCTCAAGGAAGGCTTGCATTCTATCCGCGCGTCCTGCTTACGCTGTTTCCCAGAGTTCCTCGCCGACATCCGTATGGCAGGGCTCGGGGGCAAGGGTGGGGAGATAGGTACTGGGCTTGCAGAATTCACGATTTCGGTGAGTGCGCTAACAACCGGTTTCTTGGGCTGGCTCTCTGACTTGGCTTGCAGACTGTTGAGTACCTTGATAAGTTGCTCGCCGTGCAGGACGCTGCAGCCTCTGCGCTACTGACGCTCGGAGACGGTAATTGGAGGATGGGCGAAGGTACAGCGGTTGGAAAGACGAAGACGAATGAGGCGGACGAGCAGACGGTGCTCGAGCACTTCACATGTAAGCCTTCCACACAAGCATCTGTCACGTCCGCTCACAAAAAACATTATCTGCAGACGACGTCGTCAACGCGGTCATACAGTCGCTCCTCGCCCTCTCGCGCATGAGCAAGCGACCCGCATTCGGGGCGATCTTCCTCCTCAATAATATTTCCTACTTGCGCACCCAGCTGCTCGTCGAACGCCCAGACGTGTCCACGATCCTCTCCCGGCCGTCGCAGGAGCTCCTCAACTCCAACTTCCGCACCGCCAAGGCAGGCTACTTCGACGCGAACTTCTCGCCGCTGCTGCAGACGCTGATCGACGAGAAGGATAAAGGGAAGAGCGCGGTGAAGGAGAAGTTCAACCGGTTCTTCGACTTGTTCGACGAGGTTACGGAGCGGCACCAGATGGCACGTGTGCTTGCGGACGACCCGGAGGGTCGGGCGACTGTTGCGGACGAGGCTGTGAAGCTCGTCGTGCCGTCTCTCCAGCGATTCATTCAAAGGAATCTCGGAAAGGAATTCAGCAAGAGTAGGTTGTTCGCGTTGTTTGTGTATGTGCGTTCGCAGGCTGACGTATCGTACCCTCTAGATCCTCAGAAGTGTAAGGCGTTTGTTGCGGCATTGTTGAGTGTAGCCCTATCTCACGCGTCTGGACGCAGATATCAAGATGCCCCCCGAGGACGTCGAAACCCTTATCAAGGGCTTCTACTCGTGAGTATCTCGATGCGGCCATCGTCATTGTGTGCTCATGTACTCTTTCACTTAGTGGGGGGCCGAGTACCCTATCCTTACCGCAAGCCTCTGAAAAGCTCACGAACACCCTTCTACAGCAAACGGGTTGGGGTTGGTAGTACTTGAAATCACATTGATATATGTTGTACAACGTACTATAACTTATTCATCTTGCGCTTCCTCATGCTCCTTGTATGTCTCGTCCGCTTCCTCCCTCTCCAGCTCCGTTGTCCTCTTCGTCCTCCCCTTCCTCGTCGCTAGTGTCATCGTGGTGCTCCCAATAGCCTGATCCGTACTCGAGCAACAACTCTTGTCCTGCGGCGACTTGTTTCTCTATTGATGCGGAGTGGTCAAGATCGTTTTCGGGGCTCCTGCGATGAGGACGAGGATCGAGCTTACCAGTGCAAAAGTAGATCCTCTCATCCCCGTCAACTATCATCGCTGTGTTGGACGTGGGGTCAGCGCTGTGCTCCTGAAGGACCCGCGAAAGAGTATGAAGGGAGGGGAGGCTCACGGACTGCCATCACGTTGTTCAGATTCGACCTGGAGTCGTTGAGGTACCGCGTTGGGTCACCCACAGTCGCGGCGTCGAGCATGAATGGGGACGTGCGCAGGCTGAACATGTAGTTCAAGTTTCGATGCTGGTTCACTTTCCGCTGCGCGTTGTCGACCCTGCCCGGGTTCGGGGTGCAAATTCAGTCGATCGTCTGTGGATGGAACGTTTAGTCGCGTACCTTCGTTGCTCCTCGGCTGGGAGCATGGGAAACATCTCCCCGATGTATTCTAAGTTGAGAGCAATGGTGTTAGCAACGTTTGTGATGAAGTGAGCGGGAATTGTACCGCCAAGATAAGTATTCTTCTTGAGAGCTTTGGTCGTGTATGTGCCCAAGCCATACAATCCTTTCTTAACCTCAAGATTCTGGAGACTGTAATGAGCTCATGTCGGGAGGTTATGAGACAGTATGATAGATACACGTACCGGTTTCTTGTCCGTCTGCAGCTGCATGTTCTTGCAGAGATGCTTGTGAGTTGTATGTCCTTTCTTCTCTAGAACCCTAGTCAGTGAAGTAGGATAAGGAGATCTAAACCAGCAAGTGCGTACTCTGTTTGGGTCTACAGTATTTTTCAGTTCGATATGTCATATGAGCGGTCGCCGCGAAGAAGTGGAGCACTCAAAAGCTCACTGGTGACTTTTGCACATCTCACTGCATTCCCAACCATCATCATAGCAAGGACATCTTCTGATCTGCCTCCTGGGATCGTCATCAAAACTGCAGTTTTCGCATCGACAGCCTACGCGTAGTGGACCTATTAATGGGTGAATGTCAGAGTTCTGCATTAATCACTAGGATGGAGGCACTCACAGGGTTGTATCCCACACCTACATCTTCGGCTGCATGATTTGTTGTTCTGTGCACATATACATCCGGACTGGACTACACAATGGCCATCATGATTGCAAATATTGTTACTAAGACAATAAAGTATTAAGTACAGGGCGTACAGGCATGATAGAAGCTGTACATACCTTTCATAAGACCCAGGGGAAGGCATGCTCTGCTCATCTGACTGAGAGAAGAAAGATCTAGGAAAGTGACTGTCAGGGAGTAGTAGGATTCTATGTGCAAAGACCTGCAAGTGAAGGATGAGTATGAACCATCATAATGCAGGTCATGTCATATGTACACTATAACAATCAGCATTGCACAGGGTTGCAAGCTTGCAGATAGTCTCATCGGGGAAGAGCTTGATGATATCACATATATCTCCATTGACAAGAAAGATATCATTTTCCTACTTACTGCATCAACCTTGTATCACGAGAGGTCTCTCAATGAATCTGGTACATACCAAGGATGTCCCCACCGAGTCCAACCGGTAACATTTAGGCCCGCATGGCCGCTTCGCCCCATCTAGTAAAATTGATTTGTTCTGTTCTTCATGTTTGACAGGACGTAAAGGAGGCTTCGAACGCTCTACCAATATGTAGACTACATGTATACTAACAGGTTAAGTAGCTAACGTACCGTGGACCATGCAATTTGCTCTGATGCAACCTCTGCCGGAGCAGAAGAGGTAATCGAGCATACAGATGGAGTTCCACAGGCTTGCATTCTTCGTCGAGTGGAATACAGCCAACTGTTCAGAATAGGAATTGTCGCCCCAGCTAAATAGATCACTGATATACAGAATCCATGGGTTGGGATCAGAGTACATGAAGTGACGTCGTGGGACGTACCGGCGACGCAGAGCAGACATCAATCCCGGCTCACCACTTACGAGTGGAAAGAAAGGGATTGGATGTTTGTCCATTGTACTCAGAGATACGCCAGCATTGTGCAAGGACCACACAGCATCTAGAGCTATAAGCCTGACTGGCGATGTGTATGAAGCTGGATATATGTGACAAGTCTAGAACATATAGATGCTTACAATCAACATCGTACCACTGAGTTTGCCACGCAAAAGAGTTCAAGTCGTGCGCAAATTGCCGGGAGTGGAACCCAGGCTCATCGGCATACGGGATGAACTGGAGGATGCGCGGATCGTCCATATTTCTGATGTTGTGTGTCGAAGGGGTGCATGCCTCGTACATCGAGTATGCAAACATTTTCAGATCAAATACAGGTAATACAATCTGTTCTGCAAGCATAGACACAGGGGGAATGTTGTCATCATCGGACCAGAATGTGAATGCGTTTGAGCTGAGGGAGACGTCTATTGGATCATATGTCGCAGAGTGGTCGCCAAGAGTCGTGACAGTAGGAAATGGCTCGGGTGGTGAGCACAAAGTCTGCAAAAGCTGCTCACAGTAGCCAGGTTCCCAAGCGTAGAATCGCATCCAGGCATCGCGGTAGGCGTGCTCCATCATCTCGGGCACGCGTCTGAGTTCGCGGATGCGTTGTGCGTAGCGCTCCCGCTGGGCTTGGTCATCGTCAAAGTCATCTTCAGGACGAGTAGAGGAACGAGAGCTCTCGGCCATACATGGACGTCTAAGAGGATGGGTTGGGCGATAACTCCGGAGTCGGTCGTGGACGGGTACAAGTTCAATTGTCTTCGCGGCGCCTGGCGCACCAACAAGCCCGAGTCACAACTGTGACACAGATAACACCTCCGTCACCGTGTTACTCGCCTCAACGCGATCCTGGACTCGGACGTGAATAACGACCACGACCATACGCCCGACATCACGCCCGACGACCAGGTCTCACCATGGCCGAGCGCGTCAATCCTAACATGCTTTTTGCCAATTTCAACCAGGACTTTACGTGAGTGAGTCTGGCTCTCCCCGGCTTGCGCTCTCTTCATGTTAGCAGATGCATCTCCGTCGGCACGAAGAAAGGCTACAGCATAACCAATTGTGATCCGTTCGGGAGGGTGTACACCCAGAGTGCGTAAAGCTTGACACAACTACTGTCATGGATGCTCACTATAGCATTCGGCGTAGACGATGGTGCCCGAGGGATTGTCGAGATGCTCTTTTGCACTTCTCTCCTCGCGTTGGTTGGCGCAGCGGACCATCCACAGTCAAGTCCACGCAAACTCCAGATTGTGAACACTAAGGTGAGTAGGCCACTCGAGACCCCTTCTCCTACCTCGCCACGTCGGACCGCATGCTCCGGCCTCCCTATAATGCGTTGAACAACGCGCACGCCACAAGTGTATCTTCCTGGGCTAAGCATCTCCTTCACTCGTCTCACGTCTCCGTTGTGCGGTGTAAATTTTTGCGACCCGTTCGAGCTATGAGCATCGGTTCCTCGCAGGTTACAGGATGACGCCGTTAACGTGGTGATTGGAAACATATGAGACGAGCAGAGATGGAATTCTGGATTTTTCTCTCTTTCGTCTCACCAACAACACTTCCACATGGCTTGGTATATGGCCTCATCACAGTCCAAAGGATACCTTGTGTCAGGTGGAGTCTGACTCATTACTGCGCCCAGCGACAATCCATGATCTGCGAACTCCTCTTCCCATCTTCGATTCTCGCCGTGAAGCTCAACCGGAAGACCCTGGTCATCGTGCTCGAAGTTGAGATCTACATCTACGACATCTCCAACATGAAGCTCTTGCACGTAATCGAAACACCACCAAACCCGAACGGTGAGTCCCTCCGTAGGCTATTCAGATCGCCAGATACCTATCTATATCAGCTATCGTCGCGCTTTCGCCTTCTGCCGACAACTCCTACCTTGCATATCCTTCACAGGTTCCATCTCCAGTACTCGCTCAGGCATCCGCAGCGCAACAACTGGCCCCGCCTTCCGCTGCGCCATCCACAGGCGATGTTCTCCTCTTCTCCACACGCTCTCTCACAGTCGCCAACGTTATCCAGGCACACAAATCTCCCATCTCCTTCCTCTCTATTAACTCTACTGGTACAATGCTTGCCACCGCGTCTGAGAAGGGAACTGTCATCCGAGTATGGAGCATTCCCGGAGCCGAGAAGCTTTATCAGTTCCGCCGGGGCACGCGAGAGGCCCGTATATACTCCATCAACTTCAACCTGGTCTCTACATTGCTCGTTGTTAGTTCCGCGCACGACACGGTGCACATCTTCAAGCTTGGGCAGAACAGGGGTCCAGGGGTTGGTGCGCATAGCCCGTCGAGTCCAGCGGGGTCGGTAGATAGTCGGGAAGGGTCCCAAGGGCTAGATGGAGGGTACGATGCGTATGTGGACAAGAAGAAGTTGAGCAGTGTCTCGTATGTACCTCCTTCCGCTAGCGCATCGTTTCGTTGTGTTCACACGCGAACCCACCTCAGGTCAACACTGCGGAGGAAATCGTTGCACTTGACGAAGAACCTTACGTCCTCTGTCGGCGGGTACCTCCCGAACACACTCACGGAGATGTGGGAACCCTCGCGCGACTTCGCTTTCCTTCGGTTACCTACAAGCGGTGCCCGTTGTATCGCTGCATTGAGCGGGTACGTCATTAGGTGCCCCATGACTGACCGCCTAGGCGCGCTGATGGGTCAATCACAGGACGATGCCACAGGTCATGGTGCTATCCTCGGAAGGGTACTTCTATTCGTATAACATCGACCTTGAGAACGGCGGCGAGTGCTCCCTCATGAAACAATATAGGTACGTTCTAATCTCGGAGCACCCAAAGACATGATACTGACTTGCGATCGTAGCTTGCTCGACTCCAACGACGAGACGGCAGAATAGTTCGAATATGTGGGATTACTACATGTTCGGTCTATCTAGCTCACCTCTGCTTTCTTTGTTCGCGCTCGGCGTGTTGTTTCCGATCCCGCCCCTCACTGTTCAGCTCCTGGGTCCTGACGTTTGCTTGGTGTTGAGTTTGTCACGACTTTCAATGATACCATCGTCGCGCTATTATACATGTAATACTATTGTGCACAGTCATGGCTAGTGCCGAGGATCTTGTGAGGAACCGTTACCACTTGTGCTGTGACACTTTCAAACATGCATACCGACCACAATTAGAGGTGACCGGTGACCCCTGCGCAGTTGCTTGATTCATCTTGTCTCCAGCCTTTGCTCCACTCTTGCTGCCTATTACGATCTGTGTGGCCTGTAGCCCACATCACGGTCTTTCGCCCTGGACTCCATATCTCCTACTCTGTACCTCACTCCATATCTCCCATATTCCCTCCTCTGTTCCCGTTCTCCACATCCCATTCCCTGTTTCTCTGTACTCCATACTCCGGCTTACACTTCTTGCTCATGCTACTTTGTTCCTACTTTAGTTCAGACTTACTCTACCCCCTTGTTCCAGATTTGGGTTCCCATCCCGCTTGTCTTACTCTTCCCAAGACACCTTCCTGCTCTGGGAACCCTGTTCTTGTCTCACCCTTCCTGTCCTGCACTCTATTCTGGTGTCTTACATATGTGGTTTCTCCGGTGCGCCTGTAGCACAGCTCTGCACACCCTGTCCCAGACTTTGGACTGGGACCTATGTATCTAAGTCTGTAGTGTAGCAGTGTACTTCCCTCAGTTTGAATATCTTGTTTCCTCATTACTTCTCCTCAGTTACTCCTTGTTCAATCTCATCTTCTCTCCATCTTTGGACCTCTGTGTGACT
>KN050084.1:38952-78959 GCA_000743315.1 Lignosus rhinocerotis TM02 | reverse complement strand
TTCCCTTTCCCCTTCCCCTTCGCCTTCTTCCCCGAATCAAGCACTACCGGTTCATCCGAAAGGTAGTCTCGCAGCGCTATGGAGTCAAGATTCACCTGCTCTTGTGAGTTGTCAAACTCCCGCGGAATGCTCAGCAACTTATCACTATTTAACGAGGTGATAGTGCCATCCGACTCGTCCTCGTAGTCGCTATCTTCAAGATCACTGTCCTCATCAGAGCTTGAGCCCAGGTCGTCATCTTCGATGAGGTCTGATGCCACCTTCGACTTGCTCCCGGACCCCTGACCGACCGTCTTTGCACCATAGATGGTGCTTGTCATGTCCCGAAACTTGACCGTTGGACGACGTACCGGACGGAATTGCTGGACGTAGCAAAACGGTTAGCACACTAGTACACGAGCGCATTGACATGGATGGAGATGAGCTCACCCCTCGGTTGGATTTGACCCAGTTGCGTATCTGGATCATCCGCGTCACCGTTGCGACCTGTTGTCGATTCCGTAGATAGCTATTGAGCCATGTGTATGACGACTGTGTGCGTTCATCTGCCATAGAGTTTGGGGTTAGCGCGAATAGAATACGTCCAAGGTGCTACAGGGACAAATTAGCAAACACGACGGTCACTGACAAGAGGGCAGTGTGGCGTAAACTCACTGCCAATGGCTGAGCCTGGGGAAAATCCTCATCAAGCCTCTTCCACCATTCAAACGGGTCTCCGGAGGATGAAAGAGGACGATCGAAGGGCCAGCTGCCAACAACAAACATAGCGACCTGATTTTTGAGAGTATCGACGGCCTCAGTCTTTGACAGGTCTGCTATCTGTGTTCCGCGCTGCTCGTACTCGATCCGGAGGAGCTTGAGAAGGAAGTTACCGGTGCGATTGACACTCTTGGGGTACTTTGGCTTCTCTCCAGGCTCTGAACCGCCGATCTTGATGCTCTTAATGGCAAGAGGGTTGAGGTCGTTCAGGAGGTCATGTCCTCGGAAACCTAGTATAATAACAAGTTGCATCGGCGGCAGCAGCCACTAGATACAGAACAGTGCAAACTTACGTGGGTCAAGGATGAATGCTGGAAAGAAGATGTCGTGGGGTGGGTTCTCGATCATCTGCATCCATCGCTTGTTCATGGCGTCACGTATCTTCTCCTTCACAAAGATGTCCATGTCCCCGAGGTCCTCTGTGATTATGTCACGTATACCTGCCATACATGCCAGCCAGAAAATGTAAACATCGGACGCAGTTGCATGCGTTGACTCGAGACAGGTGATGGCCTTGCCCATGGGCTCAAGCACCCTAACAAGGTTCTCAAGGGATGCATTGAATGCCCACGCCTGAGTGCCGTTCAGAAACTTCGCATTGATGTCCTAGCAGTACAGTCAAAATGTCAGATATGTACACGCAGTAGTAACAGGTTGTAACCTAACCTTGATAGTGATGGTCTTTGCTGCACATAACTCACGAAGCGCAGGCATACAGCGTAAGAGGGAGGCTGCGGAGTGGTAGATGCTTGCAAACCGAGTCTTGCCAATTGTGACAAGACCCCGGGTGATCCCCATCTCTTCACGCTTACGGCGCAGATGCTCGCGAGCCTCGCCAGACTTCTTCATGAACTTCAATGTGCGACGCAAACCCGCAATAGGCTAAATAAGCGAATTGTTTGGGTCAGTATCAGAAATTCGACATTAGCAGGGAGCAAAGCTTACCTCCTTGAAGTGCGGCATCTTACAGATGTCCCCGCACAGACGGCTGAGGCGGTGACAAGCATCTGGTAGAATGATTATCCATGGGTACCTCTTGACGATGAGGTTGCGGGCCTTAGATGTGTTGCCGGTGTTATCAGAGCAAATCCCTCGGAACCGCTTGGGACCAATGCTCTCCATAACCTAGACATTCCCACATGTCAGCTTACATCTGATCCAAACTGGTGAACTCAACTGGTCACTCACTGTTACCAGGCTCTCATAGTAGTACATCCCAGTATGCGAAAATCCTGTGCTATCAATTCCATCAAAGAAGAAGACGCATCGGTCTTCTGAGATAACATGGATGGTCGTGTTTGATTGCGTGGATTTGAGTGATCCACCATCGAACGTAATGGTCAGGTTCTCCTCCTTCTTGAGTAACTCGATCTGCTGCTTGCGTACAAAAGCGGCCTCCTGGGGGATCTGGACATCCTCGATTGTTGTGCGAGATGCAGGTTCATATGTGCGGTTAGCGATGTTCCAAGCTGCCTTCCACTCCGGGAGATCGGCAACACGGGGAGGAAGACCACCGACACAGATGAGGTTGACAATTGCAACATCTAGTCGTGCAGCAAGCAGGCGTCGTCCCTCCTTCTTTGCATTCTCAAAGAACGCATGGCTGGTCGAGAGTTTGTTGGCTGTAGATGATGTTTTGGAGGGGGCAGGACTGTTTGACGGCATAGACAACTCCGACAAGGACACCACAGGCTGAGAGTCTGAGGGAGCGGGCACATTTTGTGCAGTGACATCTGAAGAAGCGACCATGGTAGAAGAGTTGGCCTGAGTGGATAAGCCAGTGACAATCTCGACAGATGGATTGTTGCGGATAGGAGTCGAAGATGTGCTCGCCATTCCAGCGAGCTGAGCAGCGAGTCGGGAACTGGGGGACAGCCCTGCCTGCTCTTTGCTGACACGTTGACGCAGGGCGGGGCTTAAATACTGGCATGCACCTGCATGCCTCAGTATGCGTCCGCGGTCCCGGCTGGAATAAGTCTTATCACAACCGGCGGGAGCCCCCACACAGCGGTAGACGATCGTGTTCTCACGGCGTAGACGGGTGAAGACGACAAGCTCGTCCACGATCAGGCTACGCGGCCGTGATTGTAAGATGAGCGATGGTATGATGATGGTATGGCATAAGATATTACAAGGAATGGTCCGGTTCACCGGTGACGGGTTTTAGTTTAACAGCTAAATAAGGTATAAATAAATATGTTTTAATATAATTCATTTTTATACTGAGAAGATAAGCCATGCTGTACCTGAAAAGGTAAAAGGCTGAACCACGAGCTACTTTATATGGTGGTAGTTTAAGATTTACTAACGGTCTGTAACAGTCAAATGAAATGATAGTGGTAAGAACATACCTGAACATCGCTGCACGGCGCTATGACTTGGGGAGCCTGAATGCTTCCAGAAGTATGTTCTGCAGCGGATATGAGATCACTGATCCACTTCTGAAGAACGACATCCTCCGGATGTTCCAGAGTGAAGGTCGCAAGTACTTCGACAATGGCGTCAAGTCCGGGCCCTCTCCCTTTAAGCAAGAACGGTCCAGTTGCTCTTCCCTGAGGGCAGAATGAACGCTCAAGGATGTGATTGAGGGCACCACTGCGGCCCCGGTCTTTGCTTTCCTCTGCCGAGATACTGAATGCACGGAAGTCGTATGTGTCGTTGGGTAGACTCGCTGGGAGTCCATGTAGACAGCCCTTGAGTTGCTCTAATCGAGCTTTAACTTCGTCACAGCTCAGAACGCGCACAGGGCTTTCTTCAGACATGAGAGGGGCAGTGAGAGAACACGGAACGGAGCAAGTCTACGCAGTGACAGACAATGCTGCGCATGGCATACATATGGCAACCCGACGGTCTTGTTGAGTGATAGAATTGATCATACGGGTCAGTAGTAGACCAGCTCGGGCAGCGCAGTACTAGTACTGGGCGGGCGGATCAGTTGCGCGCCCAGTCGGCGCTTGCTGGAGTTATACACCGGCCATTATCAGCCCTCAGTTTATAACCGGTTATTAACTATGTTATTAACCCGGTTAATAACAGATGGTTAGAAACAGGTAGGTTACCCCCACCACCGTATTCTACATACTTCAAGTGCTGTAGATGCATATGATGTTTTTATCATGTAGAAAGTCACGTGCGCATGGAAGCCGGTCCGATTCCAACGAGGTCGGCTGCCGCCGAGTGGCCGTAACACCACTCCTGCTCAAAACCATCTCGCGTTACAACTAGTATTGAGTACTGAACTCTCTCCGCTCTCAGGCTGAGCATATCTATCTACTCTACCACCGGTCCACCTTTTCTGTCACAATGCTCGGAACGTTGACTCACTTGGCGATTGACGCGGCGCTGCTGAGCGCATTCCTTGCAGGTATCAGAAGGACAACCGGCTTAACGTATGTTGTTTATGCGTTGCGTGCCAGCTCTCTGTGATGGACGAGCGATTATATGCAGGCCGAAACTTTCTGATGTGCCCAACAAGGACATCCGACGTGAGTGCAACAAATGATAGTGCAACTCCGTTGTGGCGATTTATCACCTTTCCTGACATGCAGAGATCCTCCGTTCCTACTTGGAGTTTGGTATGTCATGGGGACACCTCCTTCAACGTCTTGCTGATGCACGTCTCTACTCGCAGGAGAATATCTCTTTGACTTCGCAGTGGTAGTTTGCGGGGTACGTGCACATCAGTACTCCGTTGCATGCCTTTCGATCCTTAACTATGCGCAGCGTTCCTCTTCGTTTGAACGGAAGTAGAAGGTTTCAGTCTGGCCATCGTCGGACAGGAGCCGTGTCACCTCGTCGTGCGTCGCCTCCTTTTGCCATCATTTCCTTGCCGTCGCTTACTCCCTCCCAGTCCGAAGCCTCACGCCCTACTTCGCTATCACATACGCTTTCCGCACCACTCTTCGCATTGGATATTTATGATTTTGGGACACCCGACACCCCTGTACTCGTACGTCCACATCATTCGCGATCAACCATGCCCATCCGCCCCGGTTTCCCGCTATGCATTGTGGCATCTGGTCACCCAAGGAAGTTGTACACAAAGAAGTGTAGTACGATGGACCCCATGGCAAAGTCTGCGAAAGCTCTGTGACATGGCAACCCTATGTTAGCCCATTGCACCCTTCTGTGTGACGGCATGACATACCGTTCTGGAGATACATCCTTGAACTCGGTCCGATTGGCGGGGTTCACTTGCGCACGTAGGGACGCTGCAAGTACGAATTGCCCGACACAGCTTGCAAAGCTATGCGGTCGAACATAAGCTCTTGGACAAGGGAGTATTTAAAAGGAACACACCCAGCCAAAAATGCGTTGAAAGGGAAGTTGGTGATTAGGATGCAGTAGAGGAACTGAATGATGCCGGAAAGCATGAGGAAGACAAGGAATGCGTCAATCGTTTTGAGTCGCGTCGAGGTTGTTTCATAGTAGGCGGTCCATAGGGACAGAGCGGGATTCTGGGAAGAACCTGTTGTCTTCGCCGGAGGATTTGTCTTTGAGGTAGGCATGAAGGAATGTAGGCCGTGAACAAGCGCAAGGACGAAGTTGACGTGGAGGTTAACAGGGCGCAGTTCTAATGTCCGAAGCGCCTACGTCTCGTCCACTAGACGCCCGAAGGCGTCCAAAACTCGGTGAGGCGCCCGGAATGACTGCTGGTATCTTCCTCTCCAGTTCTCTCCCGCGTACCCGGTCCCGGCCTGCTCTTCCTACTTACGAGAATGTCTGGCCTTGCTTTGCGACTTGCGGCCAGCACCTCGCGTTCGACGCGTGTCGCGTCCCAGTCATATCGAATACACTCAAGGGCGTTGCACAAGCGCAAGGAGCTTTCATATCCAATACAGGAGGGATTGGGTTCTTTCCTCCCTCCTAATGCGCTCAAGATGATTGCGGAGGACTACCAGCAGGGGCTTTTGGATAGACTGAACGACCAGGTCCGCGGTGAGTACTGAGGACCAATGAATACAGGTATGACGGGGTGTGCTGAACACCCAGGTGGCATTTCGCAGGAACCGCTCTAGAGAACAAGAGCATAGTCCAGACAATCATCGATGCCGCACGGGATCCTAACAAGGTCCTTGAGTTCAACTACGCGTCAGAGGCCCTCAATAACTCGTTCTTTTTGGAGAGTCTAGTGCGTGTTACCTGCGAAACCTCTGGCAATCAATCCTCTTCTGAACCTTTCCCGCGATCCAGAAACCCCCACCCACGGACGCTACGTCGCACGAGAAACACTTGAGGACAGGTGACGTCTTTTTCCGGCGCCTTCAATTCGACTACGGCTCGCTTGCGCATTTCCAGTCCACCTTCAGTGCCGCCGTGCTCGGCATGTTCTCCTCGGGCTGGGTGTGGCTCGTCACCGACCAAGATGGCCAGCTCGGCATCGTTCCCACTTTCGGTGCCGGTACCCTCCTTGTCCGCTCCAGCAAGCCAACCAAGACATTCGAGGATTGGCAGCGCATCGTCGGGGAGCCGATCCTGCCGTACTCTGAACAACCCGACGTGCCTCCTCCATCGCTCTCCCACCCTCATCCACACCCGCCCTCAGACACGCCGCTCCCGAGCTCGCCCATGTCGGGCATCACACACGGTGCGCCCCCGCTGGACCCGCACACGCCTGTGCGGAGCCTCTCCTCGTACTACCAACGCCCGCGCGCTATCTACCAGCACGGCGATAACCAGCCGTTGAATCAGACGAGGCGGGACCAGAAGAAGATCGGGGACATCCTGTTCCCGCTGCTGTGCGTGTCCGTGCATGAGCATGCGTGGGTGGGTGCAGGGTACGGCGTGTGGGGCAAGGAAGAGTACATGAAGCGCTTCTGGACAGTCGTCGATTGGGAAAAGGTGAAGACGCTCTACGGGCAGATCCCGCCGAGTCCATCATCGTAATGTCAGGATGTGCAGGATCCGACCGCCGAGGGTGGATCGAAGAGTGTGGATGGAGGACCGGCCGTACTACATCTCCACTCATGGTCATTACTGCTGCGTGATCTTCTATCCTCATATAATAACTAGAGCTCAAAAGTACATTTAATCTGTTGGATTCCCGCTCGCAGCATGCTTGCCGCCATATATCTGGAAGTTCTGAGTATTAGTACAAGGTAATGGTCACCATCTCCACTCAATGTTGCCTATAGAGCTCCCGCGCATCCCCTTATATGGCTTGTACGCCTCTCCTGTCAGTTTGAGCTGCTCGATTCTGATAGCAGAAAAGTTGTGCTGCGGAATCCCGAAGCGAACACGAAATGCTCGCGAAGGGCGTGGTGTTTCCGCACTACATGAAGGACGTGAGTACACCGGTAGATGAAAGCTGGGACGATGGCTCACGTTGACGTGAAGGATCCGCGAAGGGTGTAATTGGCTGATGGGGCAACTGCCTTCAGCTCCCACACGAGTGTCTGCGAGGTCATTAGCACTCCCACAACACCCATGGCATATAGGGTAGTCACCAGTGTCTTGGGGCTGAACGTCCACGATGCGTTATGTGACGCAAGGCAACTAGCACCAGTCGCACCTTCGCCCAAGTATAGCTCGACGACCACGTTCTCCATCGTACGGGTAGTGAGGCGCGAGCTGAGCGTGAGGTCTAATGTACCACCACGCTCGTCAATAGTTACATCTGTCCGCAGGACAAGAGGGATGGATGTTTGAGCAACAGCGCTTGCGGTGGCAGGCGCGAAACGGTAGTCCATGAGCTTGAACTTCCCGTCGGGAGGCACGAAGGAGAGAACTCGATCACGCGACCACCGTTGCAGCCTGAAGCTTTGTCGGAATACAGTACAAGGAGATACGATGGTGGCACATACCGAACGCATGGGTGGAAGGAACAATCGTCCAATGACTGTGCGTTCGAAAATGTGAGGAGCAGATCCGGGGTGCCTGTAGACCGGCTAGTTGCTACGTGATGAGAGGACGCGACGTCTAGATTCACTCGCCTGATAGCTTACAGTTGGAGTCTACTCTACCCCACACCGTGCTCACCGCAGGCTGCCCGTTCCTGTGCGCCAAACATCTCAGACGGAGAGTCTTCGTGGAAGCAAAGGGCGTACTTGTTCACAATAGCCTCAAGTGTTTCAATCACGTCGAAGAATATCTCGTTGTTGTTGTACCGCACACCGGCCTTCCGCCAAGGGATTGGGGAAGCGAATGGATGGGAATTCGCGGAGGTGCTTGCGAGACCAGATACGCCTGCTACGGATAGCACTTTATGCAGCAGGGATGGAGGGAGGACGATATCCCGGAGGGCATTGGAGGAGGTTGTAAGCGGATGTCCACCTGAGTCGAGGGTCTCTTCAAGCAGCTGATGGCGGGTACACAGGGTTTGGTTGAGGTGTAGTGCACAGGCTCTTTCGGGCCACGTACCTGATATACTATATCGAAGTTATCCTTCAGTGTCTCCGCCGATAGATGCCCAAAGTACTCGTGTAGGATATCCACGAAGGTTTGCAGGAACGCGAAAGCGTAGAGTGGATCCACTGGCTCCGCTTAGCACGCTGGACCGCTCGTCATTGAGAACATGCTCACCATCCCCACTCACAGGACACAGATACCGTAGCTCGCCGCGTTTGACATGGCAACACGCGCTCGGATTGTCAAGGTTCAATCCTGGGACGTAAACAACAGGGTCAATGTCGGTATGACGCGACGAATTCGCGAGAGCATTGTTGAGTGCGTCGATGTGCAATAGTGGGTACGCTGGCGGGAATGAGTGAAAGCCCGATTGAACGATTGCACGCCTTGGACAAAGACGTCAGTAGAAGAAGTGCATCGTTGCTGAGAGAGACAGACCCTGTGTTGTCAAGGATAATGAGACCGTCGAGAGCCATCAACAAAGTAATTGGAAGGTCTACAAAAGTCTGAATTTAGGCTTAGCAGGTTTGTCCACTTCAAGTTGACACTGCAGAGACGCGTTGACGCCTATCCATCATGTCTAAAATTACGGTCTCCTCGGGCCGTCCATTATTACAACTCTGTTGGTTGAACAAGCTCCTAGGAT
The DNA here is from genome assembly GCA_000743315.1 of Lignosus rhinocerotis TM02. Taxonomy (NCBI): domain Eukaryota; kingdom Fungi; phylum Basidiomycota; class Agaricomycetes; order Polyporales; family Polyporaceae; genus Lignosus; species Lignosus rhinocerus. Next base: position 70,207 of record KN050084.1, on the reverse strand, counting down.
ACTAAATAGCATATGAGACAACAGAGGATACCCGGGTATCTAATAGTGCTGTCACTGGCACAAAGGAAGTCATTAGATGTCACTCTCTAGAGGCTCTGAGCTTGTGACGATGGCAAGGAGCAGCGGCACACGGTAATTTCACCTCTAGCGATTCGCGAAAGGCAACATACGCCACGAGGGGGTCAGATTTCATGATGTATTGGATGTGTTGTGCTTCAATTGCAGCTTACATGTCCTTGCAATACAGACACACATAGCAGACAGAACGAATATTCGGCCTTTGCGAGCAGTGGAGAGTGAGACGAAAACACTTCATTTCCCTATGCAAAAGTCGCGGAATACAGCATCCAATATGTCTTCTACGTCAATGAGTCCGGAAATCTTGCCGATTGCCTGCCCAGCATAGCGCAATTCTTCCGCCGCTAGAACGACGTCTTCAGGTGCTGTGAGAGTGTATGAGTAGAAGAAATGCAGAGGAGGGTACAGAACTGACGTGTGTCAAGAAAGGCTTCAAGAAACTGTAGCGCGCTCTCGAGATGTGCGCGATGGCGGGCGTGAGTGACGAGAGGTTCTTCAGCTTCAGAGCCGGTTTCTGTTATCAAGTTATATCTACTCGTAGTTAGTGAATTTCAGTCACACAACAATCGATGGTGTCTCACCGACGCTGCAGGAGCCGTCCGAAACTTTCCATGAAGGCATGCATCCCATGGCCAGTGCTCAGACTAGCTGTCCATATCGCAGGATGAGAAGACGAGGTGGGATGGGGACTTGGAAGCAGATCCGTTTTGTTCAGCAAGATGAGCGTATCGTCCTTGACCAGAGGAGCGACTGAAGATGGCAAATCCATTTTCCAGTAATCTTCATCAGTGCGACTGAGCACTTCAGGCGCTGAGAGAACACATAATGAAACATCGGATGACTCAACGCTGTAAATATATCAGTCGGTTGTGGTACTGATTGCACAAAACTTGTAGCGGCTTACAGCTTTCTAGCACGCTCTACGCCGATGCTCTCTACTACTTCGTCTGTTTTACGTATCCCGGCCGTGTCTGCGACGAGGACAGGCAATCCGCCGATGTCAAGAGACAGCTCTAGAATGTCCCTCGTTGTCCCTGGGATAGGTGTGACAATAGCTGCATCCCGCTGCGCTGTACATGGCAGTCAACTGAGCCTGAAGCCACGCGTTCGTACTGCAGACAACACACCTAGGAAATTGAGAAGACTACTCTTCCCAGCATTAGGTGGGCCAAAGATGGCGAGCCGGATTCCGGAGCGCATGATTTCACCCCTACGATTGTCGTTGAGATGTTGCTCTATAGCATTGCGCAACGTAAGAACACGCTCCCTAGCTAAACAGGGTCAAATTGTGTGAGCTATGGTTATCGGAACAACATCACAGACCTTGTTCATACACTCCCTCTTCGATTTCCTCCCCTTCCCCAAAGTCAATGAGCGCTTCAACGAGCGCTAGACACTTGATGATTTCACTGCGGAGTTGCTCCAGACGAGTTCTAATGGCACCCTACTCTGAAGCCATGAGCGTGGTCCAGTCGCTGCAGGACAAGATACAAACCCCAGCTGTCTTCAGTGCTAGCTTTCGCTGGCTTTCTGTTTCTGCATCTATGAGGTCTCTTAATCCTTCTACTTGTGTGAGGTCAAGACGACCTCCCTCAAAGGCACGTCGAGTGAACTCTCCACGATCGGCAGGCCGGCAGAATGGAAAGGAAGCAATAGCATTCAAAACAGAGGATATGATAGCCCGTCCAGAGTGTACATGCAGTTCGAGCACATCCTCCGTAGTGAACGACCTGGGTCCTATTCAGGCAAGACACGTCGCAGATACGGCAGGAACGGGAACAGATCCAAACTCACCCTTGAAGAATACTGCCAGTCCGTCATCGAGTACCTCTCCCGATACTGGATGCACAACGTTGCAGCGGTGCATTTTCCACGGCTCGGGATCGCGCTCTGGCGTTTTGCCCTTCGTATCCCCACGCGCCTTCACCATGGCCCTCCAAACCTCCAATACGTCCGGGCCACTTATCCGTATGACAGCAACACCCGCTTTACCAGGAGGTGTCGACAATGCATAGATCGTCCGTCGCTGCCCGTCCGACAAGACCAGTTCTGAAGAATCCACCAGACGGCCAGGGCCGTTCGCAGAAGTCGAGATGTACAGCCTGTGCCGGCCGGGTGGTATTATGACGGAGCGATGAGACTCAGCTTTCCCGGGGCAGTGCTTGCAAACGTTCTTGGTGTTTCTGGAAAGCAGCCATGATGTCGCCGCAGGAGAGCATATAAATGGTCTGAGAAAGCAGGCAGTGCGCGTCCCTGATATGATTCTACTTGACATGTTTCCGCACACACTGGGATGGCGGTCCTCGTCGTCGTAAACACCTCCGACCCTGTGCGGGAAAGCGGTGGCCAAGGAAGTTCACCGGCGCCATATCCGATCTGGACTGGAAGTTCCCACAGCGGCTTTATGTGGAGAGGGCCAAACCGACATACATACGCGTTATCGTCCTCCTCTTCTGCTTCTGCGCTCTCGGGCTCTCTGGACCTCGACATTTGTGCACTAAACCTTTACAAACGACCTCCTACCAGCTAGATACGCGCGATTGAGCAAAGATGGGGCAGTCACGTTCGCCAGTCCCCTTGCATATACTTTATGGGCTTGTTGTGTTGATGAAGGTGCTCTCGCGCCCACCATCCAGAATCCCAATTTATGGAGGACATGCAGAGGCGGTCCAACTGTACGCCTCAACCGCCAAATTACTGGGAAACGTTGCTCACAGGAGTTCCCATTATGCAGTCAACGCAAGCGAGTTAGAGCGATTGAAGAAGCGGTTTATGAAGCTCGATAGGTACGCTACACTAACCTGTGTTATGCTGACTGCGTGACAACTGATAGAGCTACTCTTGTACTTATTGAGTGATGGATCGGGGTCAATTGATCGCGACGAGTTTCTGCGAATACCTCAGATCGCGAATAATCCTCTCGCGAACAGGCTAATAGCCATCTTTGACGAAGAGTGAGTGTCTCTGCATACTCTACGCTGAGTTGAGGCTTACGTATGCTCTAATTTTCTCTAGTGGTGGAGGAACGGTCGACTTCCAAGAGTTCGTAGGCGGTTTGAGCGCATTTAGCAGCCGAGGAGGGCGAGAAGAGAAGCTACGATGTGCGTCCGCCCACGACTAGTAGGGAAGCACTGATCTCCGGCTGATCCTCCGTTCACTCCTGCTAGTTGCCTTCAAGGTGTACGACATGGATCGAGACGGCTACATCTCCAACGGCGAGCTGTTCCTAGTGCTCAAGATGATGGTGGGCAACAACCTGAAAGACGGGCAGCTGCAGCAGATCGTGGACAAGACGATCATGGAGGCGGATAAGGACGGAGATGGCAAGCTCAGCTTCGACGAGTTCGTCCAGATGGTTTCGAATACGGTCCGTCGCCCGTCTCCTGGCATTATCAGAGGTGCCTGTCCCGACGCTGATACCTTCCCAGGACATTGTGAAGCAAATGACACTGGAAGACCTCTTTTGATGACACATGCGTCGCTGCATATTCGCCGCCTTTATTGGCCTCCACCGTCACCGCACCGTCTACCGAAGGTGTTTACCTCACAGGCACCCACACCCTCGCCATACCTGCACGCATGCCCTTCACGCACTTACCACCCATATTTCTGATCTCTCTGCATACAATCGAGTGTAATATCCGACTCTGTACTCTGCATCGTATACTCAAGCTTAGGTTGTTCAATCTTGGTTGGCTTGTCCCCCGCTGCATTCTCGGTCTCTCGCGATTGCAATCCATTCTTGAACGCAGATCAGGGTTGTAGAAGACTATTGTACGCAAAGTACGCCCGGTGTTCTGCCGACCGGTCGTTTTCGCACTTCTTGTAAAAACGTCAAGCGCCTCCAGGGTCTATTATAGCAGGTTGGAATATGACGGTGATTACATGAGAGACAAGTCGCCGAACTTCTCCTTGTAACCTGCGAGAACACGAGCACGCAGTTGATGAAACCGGCTGAAACTGTTGCAACTAGAGACGACTTACCAGGGACGGTCCATTTGCCCTTCTTCATCATCGTCTCGACAGCCTCCACAATGCGTGGGTGCGCCTTGCCGACCTCCTCCGCCTGTGCAAAGCGGACGCAATCGGTGCGATACGGTGCAAGAAGAGTACGTGTAACTCACAGTGAGGTCCTCGAAGGGACGCGCCTCCTCGATGTTGGCGAGTGTCGCCTGGAGATCCTTGAGCTCCGCGTCGATTTTCTCGGTGGTCTCCTTTGCCTTCGCGACCTGTTGTCCCATGCAAGCAGCCGCGTGAGCGACTCCAGTCCTTGCTACTCCCACTGCGCAACAGGAACTCACCGCCTTTGCCTCGAAAGTCTCAATAGCCTTGATATGCGAGCTCACATCGTACGTCACAGGCTTGAAGTCGCGGAGAATCTTCTCGGCCTCGTCAACGACAGCCTTGTTGCGAAGCGTAGACCGATAGTGCTCAAAGTCAACGGTTGTGGGCTGGGCCGCGAGATGTGCATGGATACGCTGAGCGTCGGCATGCCGCTTGCGGAACGCCTGAAGGGACGCGATGGTCTCTGTTTGCAGGTACCGGTATTAGCACGTTTCTCCCCATTCTGAGTGACTTATTGCAGCAATGAGAGAGCTGGGAGGCTCACCCTTTCCAAGGCCCAACGAAGTGTAGATGCGGGCGAAGTCCTACACACAACCCAGAGAAAACGTCACGACACCTCCCGTCTATTGTGGTCATTTTTGTAAAGCACGTACCACCGTCGCCGCGACTGCTTTTGAGGCCATCTGGAGAGCTGGAGTATTCAATGAGATCGAGCCAGAGAGGAAGAGACCGGCAGAGAGTGTGCGTACAGGGAAGAGGGTGTATTGTGGGATGTCGTCGTAGAGCAGTACTACAAGTGGGTCGTGTTGCCCGAAACATCGCCGGGAACGGCCGACGACTATGGGCGCTAATAAATCCACTCTCGTGGCTACGGTACACAGAAGGACAAGGGTAATACCTACGTATCTATGTACGAGTCGCGACATCTATAGTTGACTCATCTCGTCGTCTCTCTTTCTCTGCGTTGCGTAAGATGCACATCTCAGAGCTGTAGGGAACCGTCATTCACACCCATCGTCTACAACATTCTTGGCGCTCATTTCAAAGGTAAGTAAGCAACTTGCTGGTAAATTACGGGAATGCTGCCCAATCGCGATAAGTCTTGCTGAGAAGCTGGCGATTCCAGGTATCATCTGCGGACCGAGTACCGGATTGTACATGCATCTTTGTGCGCCTGACGAATGGCACATGAGTCTCGTCTAGATGGACTGGACTGGTCGCGGCCGAGGTAAACGATGGACGGCGGCAGGATCGTTGGGATTGGTCTTCTGGCCATGAGCCCCTCCAGCTTCTTCCAGCTTTGGCGAAACACACTAAGACAGACTGAAGGTGTGTTAGAAGTACTCAGTCTAGTGGACAGAGAGCGGGATGTTTGGCAGAGGTACTCTACCACAAAAGGCAGGGAAGGTGATCCCCACACACCGCACGTGATTGGGACAGTATGTCATAAGGTGTCGATGAACGCGGGGGCGCATCCAACTTTCTCGGCACTCGCCCTCCCATCGTTTGCCTTGCCTCTAGCATTTCATCTTGCTACCTACCCTCCCGCCCGCCATGAGCAAGACATCTGCCGTCCACGCGTCTTCTCCGGACGCGGGGCGTCGAGTCCTCAACGAGATCGAAGAACAGTTCCGCCTCACGAAGGACGATCTCCTCCGCATCACTGCACGATTCCTCGACGACTTCACGCTCGGCCTCAGCGAGTACAATCACCCGATGGCTATGATGTATGTTCTTCTCGGGTGGTCATCTAGCTTCGCCTTCATATCTCTCGGTTTCTAGTCCGACATTCGTAACTGGCGTGCCAGACGGTTCTGAGACTGGGTGAGTCTTCACTACTTGGCAGTGCAACCACAGTGCGAGGTATCGCTCCGTCATCTCTTTCACCACTGGCGCGACGGTCCATTTTTGTGCTTCGCATGCAATCTTCATGCAAGCGATGGTCTTCCATATCGACCCGCCCCGGTACGAGACTGATGCCCTCGCGCTCAATATGGAAGGTCGGCGGTTGCATCAAGAAGCCTCGACGACCGAAATTACGGACGTTCGGCGTAATAAGCCATCGATAGGACCTGTTTGTGAGCGCAGCTCCCTGCGATCCCGTCCCTCGCATGTTCCTCAGGTCGGACGACAGCTCGCACCATCTGCTGCATAGCCGCATGCGCGTATACATGCTATATACGCGCACACTTGGTCTTCTCTTGGTCGTGCTGGCTGTCACAAGACCGTGAAGTTTTGAATGAGATGCTAATTGAGGGAAAGATCGACGTCATCGTATTTGACACCCGGATTTGTCCATCGCGCTCGTGGCGTTTTGCCTCCGAGATTCTAAGCTCACGCCATCTCATTACAGCACGTTCCTTGCACTTGATCTTGGCGGTACCAACTTGTACGTATTCAGGCACTTGCACGCATTGCCGTCCCATTGTAACATCGGTGCCGTCCAGGCGGGTGTGCGAGGTCGAGCTTCTGGGGAGTCACGAGTTCGTCCTGAGGCAACAGAAGTATAAAGTATCGGAAGCCCTGAAGACGGGCGAGGCAACCACACTGTTTGGTTCGTATTGTCCATCACCGACATCAAACGATCTGTCTTACTCACTGGTTGTGTTTACAATGCAGATTACCTCGCGGATTCGGTTGATGCCTTCCTGACCGAGTTCGCGTCCGCTGTTCCTTCCAGCCCCTCAGCCGAACAGGCCAATCCTTTTGCTTCCCCCACATTGTCGGATGCACCTGCTGTCCCCCTTGGGCTTACATTCAGCTTCCCTGTCGAGCAGACTGCTCTGGACCAAGGGAAGATCTTGACCTGGACGAAGGGCTTTTCAGCAAAAAATGCCATTGGCAATGACGTTGTACAACTATTGCAAGATGCATTCAACCGGAAGCATCTACACGTGAAGTGTGTAGCCCTCGTTAACGATGTGAGCATGCTCCGGTTCAATCAGCTGCACGGACTCACGGTTTGTAGACGGTCGGGGCATTGCTTTCTCGAGCGTATACCGGGGGAGGCTGTATCCTTGGTTAGTCAACATAGTCTCACACCCTGCACTTCACTACCGGCATAGTACTGATCTTTGAGTTAGGCAGTATCTTTGGCACCGGAACCAACGGTGCCTACGTCGAGCGTGTTGAGAACATCGAAAAGTTGGGTGACTCACCGGCCCGACAGAAGGGCGGATTCATGGTAGTGAATACGGAATGGGGTGCCTTCAATAATACAGTGAGTAACGGCGAATTTCATATCGCGAGTCGTGGATGACGACAATCATTGAACCTCCAGCGTACCGTGCTCCCTACCACCCCATACGACAACAAGGTCGACCGGCAGTCTATAAATCCGAGACTGCAGGCATTTGAGAAGTTCATCTCTGGGATGTATCTTGGCGAGATCGTTCGCAACATCCTCCTATCTCTAGTCGATGCAGCGCCAACGCCTCTGTTATTCAATGGCCGATCAAGCGGACCTTTGAACACCCATTATGGCTTGGATACTGCGATCATGTCAGAGGTGGAGGATGCCTGGGAAGGTGGACGCGTAGCAAACATCCCAGTTGCGGACCCTGACGCCTCACCGCCGAAGGCAAACGGTATCTCCGCCGCTGAGAGCGGGCTCTCCTCTGTTCCTGATTGGCAGTCGGTGCACTTCACGGACGTTGACCAGCTGTCACCAGACGACATTGCCCGCTTAGAGCGTATCCGGGGCATCATTGTGCAGCGACTAGCACTCGACCCTGCAGACGTCTCCCTTCGCGACGCAGCGATCGTGCGTTGGGCCTCGTCTCTTGTCGCAAATCGCGCTGCACGGTTGAGCGGGTGTGCGGTCGCCGCCGTGCTTGTGCAAACTGAACGCGCGAAGCTTGGTGGTGGCTTCACGACGGATGAGGAGAAGATCTCTATTGGAGTTGACGGCAGGTGAGCCACGACCTTGGTCTTACGCTACAGCGTGCGTGGTACTTAATATGGCATCCTAGCCTGATACAGCACTATCCCAATTTCAATGCACGCCTGCGCGAATCGGTGCGGGAGCTTGTGGGCGAAGATGTTGAGAAGAAGCTCGATATCGGCCTCGCGAAGGATGGAAGTGGTGTAGGAGGTGCGTCTTCATTGACATTTGACCTGACCCTGAGTCTAACGCGTGGCGCAGCTGCTCTCTGTGCTCTCCAAGCGACCAAGCAAGGACACTAAATGTTCATTGGGCCAATATTTGCAAGTAGATCATGAGTGTAAACGTATTGGGTGACTTCGCTATCCCTCATGTATCCTAGCTGTATCCATTTGTAGTAATCCTATCTAAACATCGCACCTCCTGTCGTGATGAAAGTTGGTTTCCATGCGTTCTATTGACACGCATACATCGTTTGTGGTGTTTTGGAACCCGTTGTGCGCTATGGAGAATGACACCGGCCGTAATCTATGCACGACGCCTGTACTTCCCGTTTGGGCAAGATCAACATGATCCTCGACCTACTACTATGTCAGGATTCTCCTGGGGAATCATAACTACGCAACGGTGGCGGCATGTGTGCCGAGGAGCCCGTGGCATTGATTTTGAATGGTTAGACATTGGCATCAGTTCCTCAGCCAAAACCAGTATATGGGCGCAATAACACCTAATAACACCAAGTCCTCGACCTGATTCCGGCAGTCATCAATATTTGCATCGGAGATTCTTTCTACTCAGAATGAGATCCGATCTTGAGCAACTTGAATGGTTATTCCCCTTCCTCTACTAATATGATGCTCTTGGCCTCCTACCATCATCTTGTCTGCTCTGGCCTGCTAGTTCTCTCACGACCCGAACAGGCGGAAGGCTCTTGGGATCAACACATCGGAGACTGAGCGGCGACGTGATTCTTTCCATATATAGTGAACAGTCTTGGCAAACTATCAAGCGCCGCGAGTGAACAGAAGTCGAGGGCATGGGGAGTTGTGTTGAGGCAGCGTCGGCGGCGGTAGGCCACTGTGATTAATGGGTACATGGCGAAACATGCGGCGGAGGGAGAACCCATGCGGTAGAATGGCAGTGGCTTGCAGGTGGCAGGGAAAGGAAGAGGGAATGCCGTCGAGACATCGAGGCGCCTGGGTGTTAAGGCTCCCATTGCGGTCGGTCCCCGTCGATTGCCGTTGTCGTCCCCGACGTCGACGTCGCTGCATAACTCCCCCGCTCGTCCCCCGTTCACGACTCCCTCCGAGGCAGCAGCAGCGTCTTCGACAGCCTCTCTGACCGCAAGAAGGCAGCAATCACCCTCAATTACCGCCTTGTTTGCATGCGAGGATGCCCGCAACACAGCCCGGTAACTCAAACGGCCATCTGTCCGCGGTCACGGCATCCGCCTCTGGCTCTGGATCGGCATCCAGGACAAAGCAGGTGCGGGTACGCTCGCCAGGCGCGAATGGCGCGGACTCGACGGACAACGGGGCCCCGGATGCGCGCCCCCCTCCCAAGCGGGCCCGGAAGGCGATCAACTGCGAACCATGCAGGAACAGCAAGCTCAAATGCGACAGGTGCGTCTTGCGCGAATGCATCCTAGCCAGATCCTGTCCCGTTCTGCAGGCGGCAGCCGTGTCGCCCCGCTCAGAGGGGCCGTCCTCGGAAATCAGCTTGGCTAACTTCATCTCCTCGCTGTCCTCGGATTTCCAGAAATCGACCGTGCTCGTCGTGTGTGCTCAGAGGTCGGTGTCTCCTCCTCGTCCGCCTCGACGTCTACCGACGCTTTCCTGTTTTGGTTGCCCACAGGCACCACCGCGCTCTGCTACCAAGGCCAGGACGCCGATCCAGCGTTCCGTGGGGCAGTCGATCAACAGTACGTGTCTATCGTTTACCTCTTCTCCATCACTCTTCTCAACATCGAACTCATCTCCGTCTTCTGGGACGGCATCAGGCGCACACCGCTCGATCCTGCTGCCGAGTTTTCTCGGATACGTCAATCCCTTGCCCTCCTTGAGTCCCATATCTACCAGCAGCCCGTACCCCGTCAACCTGCAACCGTCTATTCCACAGATGCATTCCGACGCGCTTCATATTCATCACATGCGCTTCCATACGATAGCCATGCTCCTTCAAGAGGTAGTCCTGATCCCGATGGGTCCTTTCATGACAAGGAGCGATCAGAAGATGTGGACATGACCAGCACCCCCGGTATGCTTGGGCAGCAAGCCTCCGGAGGACTGTACGCTGGCCCCACTAGTGCCGCCTCTCATCTCATCAACGTAAGTTTGATACCATCCTGTGTTAATGGTTGACTTCCTGAGCCACTTCATTTAGACATTTGATCGTGACGATCTTGACCAAAACGGACGAACCGCCTCCCCTGCAACACCTGCATCCCCGTCTCGCACGCTTTCAGAAGGCGCAGAACACACTGGGTCCACCGGTGACTGGGATCATGACCTGATCTCCCAACTACCTCCCATACCTATCATCGACGGCCTCATCCAGTACTACTTTGAGTATTGTAACTGGGTATACCGGCACGTCAACGAACCCGCCCTGCTCGCGGGCTGGAATCGCTATAAGAGCGGTAAACAAGGAGACCGCCTCGTCCTCGCTACCGTGTGCATCCTGATCGCGCTTGCAGCGCGCTACCTACCTCCGCGACACCCTCTACTGTCTGGCATGTCGGACACATGCGAGGAGCTCGGAAGCAAATGCTACAACATCATGCGTTGTGCGCTTGAGCTGTATCGTAAAGACTCCGTTAGTCCTGGACGGTCCTATTCGCTGGAGCTTGTCGAGCTCCTGCTCGTGCGCTCTCACTACCTCACCTTCGCGAAAGAGGATCCGGAAGAAACGTGGAGCGTCCGTGGGGAGCTTGTCACAATTGGCACGGCTATGGGCTTGCACCGTGACCCCGGCTCCACGCGGTTCGACAAAACTGTCGCGGAACGGAGACGATGGGCGTGGTGGCACATCATCCTACTCGAGCGATGGCAAGCGTTCATGTTCGGACGACCCCTTGCGATAGCGTCACATCATTTCAACACACAGCTACCGACGTACTGCGATCCCAATCTCGACAAGTCTCAACGATTGTACTTGCCCAACATCGCACTCTTCAAGCTCGCGTACGTGCTGGGAGACATCATGGACGACGCGGTCTCGTTCCGTGCGGTGCCTTATTCCTCCGTGCAGGATAAGGACAAGCTCCTCACAGACTGGTATGACGCCCTTCCCCCGGAGCTCGACCTGGACGAGTACCGAATCGCGCGGAGTCTCGCGAGTCCTATCACATCCGTCCGCAGGTTAGGCGTGCAGAGCGTCATCATTCGTACCGCATACCACCATATCCGCTTCACCCTCCATCGACCTTATGCCAAAGTACCAGAAAGTCTCGGGATCGCAGTCAGCGCCGCGTCGGCGCTCATTGCGCTTGTAGGACAGACGCGCCCCGACTTTCTCTCTAATACTGCCCTCGCGGTACCGGGCCACATGAACTGGGGTCCGTTCCACGTCTTCTCCGCGGCGATGTTCTTCTCCTTCCAGCTGATCACGAAACCGGATCAGCCTGCGGCGAGTCTCTTCCGGGAGAACATTCGTAAAGCACTCGCTTCTCTCGAACAGAGTCGATGGATGCCGGTGGCGGACAAGGCGCTGACAATCCTCCAGGCACTCGCTCCGCTATACTCGGACGAGCTGTTGGAGGTGTCAAGGGAAGACCGTGAGCGGAAGAAGGCCCAGGTGCTCAGTCTGGTCCGGACGTTGGCGTTTCCTTACCAAGACGCGCCCTACTCAAGGTCCGCGGACTCCCCTGGATACAACCGTTATGACGGCGCCATGCAGACCCTCGCGCAGGCGGCTCATGGATATCAATCTCACCCAGATGTGGCGCAGCGCCAGCTTCAGCCACAGCAACAGGCTGCCGCTGTTGCTGCTCCTCCACCTCCACCTCCTCAGCCTGCGCCTCAACCCCAGCCTACACAACCGCCCGTCTCAGCAACTCGCTGGACGTCACAATCCCAGCCAGAGCTCGCCTCGGCACATTATCCTCAACATCAACATCATCCCCACCAACACCAACATCACCATCTACAACACGCTATGCAATATGCCCCGCACAGAGGCTCGACCGCGACACCCCCACTCCCACCCCAACTCCAAACACAGCCGCGGCCACATGGTCATGCGCAGCTCTCCCCACAGCAGTCTCAGTATTCCCCGACAGTGCTGACAGCGAGTCAGTCGTTCCCCATGGTGCGCTACGCTACGCAGCAGGCGGAGGCCATGCAGCAGCCCTTGCCTCAGCACGCACATCTGCTCCGCGAGGGAGGCGAGCACGAGCTTGCGTATGTGCACCCCGCGGACGAGAGCTCGATGTGGGGCGCGTCGATTGGGTTCGGGCTGTCCGAGTGGAACCAGTTCGTCGATGTGATGCAGCGCCCGGACAGTTTCGGAGGCACGGTCCAGGGCCCGCTACACTAGCTGAGGAGAAGAGGTACCAAGAACGGCAGGTGGTGACTGGACTCGCTCTTGCGCGCGCGGGACACGCTTACCGTTGTGTCCGTGCGTTGTTACTCTATACGTCCATCGGGGCGGTACGGTATTTAATCGCGGATTCGTGTTCAACAGCAAATGAATCCTCCCGTAAAGGTCGTTCATAGTGGCATCGTTCTGTGCTTGGTGCACAACGCTCAAGCTTAGCTCGCTCCGACTCGTCATGTACATGTACTACATCTTCTCGTGGGACTCGACAGGCTGATGTTCAGGAATCTGGATCCAAAATATACATACTTCATCTGTCGATCCAGCAAGGCGGTCGATGTGCACAAGGAGCTTGTCAATACTGCTGAATTGAAGGGCCGTGCGCATCTCGCAACCTGAACAATGCCCAAGACAGCGGATTGCGTATACGTAGCACCAAGCGGAAGCGACGGGGATTGCAAATATCGAAAGTCGTCTTTCAAACAGGCTCAAAACAGACGTCGTCCTGAGCGCAGCGTGGTTGAGCGTGTACTAGAAGCCACGGGCATAAGATGTGACGCACCTCCGCCTGAATTCAACTGGCTATCCCTGAGGCAACAGAGATCGTGACGGTCTCAGTCTGACGATCGACGAGCAAACAGAAGACATCTCCCTCCAACATGCTGTACAGGCGGTGAACCGCCAGAGAGGATTTTCTTCATAATGGCAGGATGACCTCGACGGTCGAATTCGCGCTTTTCGTCTGTGTTGACGGGGGGGGTGCGGATCTTGCACCGAGTCTCTTCGTCCGTTGGCGAGAACTTTGACTTCCAAGTGATTTGCCTTCAACGATCAATGTCTTGGGCGGCAACGAGAGAAAACGGTTCACGAGTAAGGACTAAGAACTCAACATCGGGGATTACATATTGAGGGTTAGGGAAGGTTGAAGAGGTGGCAATGTCGGGATGGTTTTTGCGATGTGGAGGCCCTGCGCTAACGCCATCTGCGCATACCTGAGGGATAGGGCGATGAACGTAGAAACGCACATTGAATCTATGACGGGATGTCAGTCAATTAGCTTTGGTACTATCTACTGCACTGCGAACTCAGCCACCCACTTATCTGATATTTGATCGCGAAACCATTCGAATGACTTCACAATTCTGAACGTGGTTGCTGTCGATATCGGCTCCAGGATATGTTGTCATATTGTGTTGTCTTACTAGCCGGCACGATGTATGTTGAGAATCCGAAATGTGAACAAACGTAGACTCAGGCGCGATGAGAGCCGGCACGTCCATTACCACCCGTACGAAGTTCTGTTCCACAAGCAGACTTCGTGGCTATGGCGAGATGGTGGAGGTGCGGGCGTCGCGCAGAAGCCCCAGTCATCACACATCCGACGACGAAGGTGGGGACGAGGTTCATGACATTATTGTGATTTAGGAGAATATGAGGGTCAGGATTCTGCGCCACGGGTAGATCCGCGTGAGTGGCACAGAGTGCGGGCAGCGTCGAAAACTGTATTAGTGAGATGCTGATCACTCGAGTATTCCGCTTTGGCGCAAAATACTGAGTTTGTGAACCCTCAATGCTTGGCCAAATCTGTGTTGCACGTGAGCCGCCTTTGCAATCGTGATGGTGCTGAGCGCAGACTGACGCAAAACCCACCGCTCCCTCCGCATCAAGCCGATCCCCATTTTGGACAGGAAGTAGTCGAATGGCTACTGGTCGTCCACATCGGGAGAGACGACGATGCATGGGTAATCGAAACGAGGAGCAAGGGCCAGAGATGCGAGCAAGACTCGCTTGACGCATGTTTCGCTCATTCTCTTCTATAGCAAGCTCTGTCAGGAACGAAACCATCTGGAACTAACTGAGCTAATGGGGTTGTCGAGAGCTTGTGTCAACCTCTTGACATGTTCGCAGGATGGCAGCAAACAACCGCCAATCTGGAGGTACTATCGAGTGTCAGCAAGTTACACTTGGGGGCAGTACAAAAACAAATACCGAAGAGTGGCAGATGCAACTGAGACGTTGAGCAAGCTCATAAACTTATGAGCTATAGAACCGCTGCGGTCGAGCAGTTCTTATTCACACAGCAGGTAAATACAAGCAAATCACGGGATTTCCAGCAATCGTGGAAATGAGCCCCGGCGTTCCCTACTATGCCAATGTACTTGAAAGCCAGCAGACAGCTACGCCTCAAGGAGACGCTGTCGGGTGAACAGAGGTGGTGCTTGGCGTAGGATGATCAGATTCGAGGAGAAAGGCAGAACTTAAGTCGTGTCGACGATGTCCATGCTTCAACAGTACATACTAGTCTTCGTTGGCGAACTTCCAGTCATGATGCATGATGTTGTGGCGAGTACTCAGGTCGAAAGTCCCCACGTATCAATTCAATTGGATCAGATAAGATAAGACGGAATGTTGGGATACGTCTAGAAATGGACGGTTGGGCACGAATCTTCTCGAAAGTTCGTGGGTGCCTCTGAAGCTCGACCGTGGACGCCTCAAGCATGATAAAAGTCCGTGCGTTACGAGCCCGCTCTAACTGCTCAATATTCCCAACACTTGTACGCTCTCCCGTAATTCACCTTTTTCCGAACGAAAGCGAAAACCATGGCCGACGCCCTGAAGGACGAGGGAAACAAGGCTTTCCAGGCCAAGGACTACGACAAAGCCATCGAGCTCTTCTCTAAGGCGATCGAGCTTGACCCAAGCAATTTCGTCCTATGGTCGAACCGTAGTGCCGCCAAGGCTGGAAAGCGTTTATGGACAGCCGCGCTGGAGGACGCAGAACAAGTGCGTACCTATCCTCCGCCTGAATCACGAACACGCGGTGTTGAACTGACGATACCCTTCGTAGTGTATCAAAATCAATTCAGCATGGTCGAAAGGGTACGCGCGCAAAGGGGCGGCTCTGCACGGTATGCGAAGATACCGAGAAGCCATCGAAGCGTACGAGGTTGGTCTCAAGATCGAAGACAGCCCGGTGCTCCGGAAGGGCCTGAAGGAGGTCATCGACGCGAAGGAGGCCGACGAGCGTGGCGACGGTGCAGAAGCAATAGGCCTCGGGAAGCTCTTTGGGGACCCGAAGATGCTGGAGAAGCTCGCTGCGAACCCGCGCACAGCGAAGCACCTCGCTGACCCTGCGTTCATGCAGAAGCTCCAGTTCTGCCAGCAGAACCCCAAGATGGCAGAGAGCGCGCTTCAGTCCGACCCGCGTATGATCGACGTGCTCGGTGCGCTCATGGGGATTGACATGCAGGGCTTCTCGCGCGAGGAGGGCTCGGACGAACTCCCTCCTGGTGTGAACAGAGCTGATGTATCGAGTCCACCTCCACAACCGGCGGCATCCTCGTCGAAGCCTCCTGAACCAGCCAAGGAGGAGGACGTTGAGATGGAGGATTCGGAAGATGCGGCAGCGAAGAAGGAGGCAGAAGCGGAGAAGAAGCTAGGCGCGGACGCGTACAAGACTCGCGACTTTGACAACGCCATTGCACACTTCCAGAAGGCATGGGATACTTACCCGAAAGACGTCACCTTCCTCACGAACCTTGCTGGTGAGTGTGTGTCGAGGTGTCACTGAGGTGTTCCACTTAAACCTTCTCCAGCTGCGTACTTTGAGAAGGGTGACTATGACGAGTGTATCAAGACTTGTGAGAAGGCCGTGGATGAGGGTCGTGAGGTATGTCGTCTTCTCCTTGCAGAGCGCTGTAGCTCAAGTGACCGGCTGTGTGCTAGCTACGTGCCGATTACAAGATGATTGCAAAGGCGTATGGTCGTATCGGCAGTGCGTACCAGCGCAAGGGTGATCTTGACACTGCCATCAAGTTCTTCAACAAGTCCCTCACCGAGCACCGCACGGCTGAAGTTCTCAACAAGCTCCGTCAGGCAGAACGTGATGCTGCTGAGAAGGCGCGTCTGGACTACATCGACCCAGAGAAGGCGTCAATCGCCCGCGAGGAGGGCAACACGTTCTTCAAGAAGGGTGACTACGCGGGTGCAGTCAAGGCGTACACCGAGGCGATCAAGCGCGACCCGAAGGACCCGCGTGGGTACAACAACCGCGCGAATGCGTACACGAAACTCGCCGCCCTCCCCGAGGCGCTCAAGGACGCGGAGGAGGCAATCAAGGTTGACCCGAAGTTTGTGAAGGCGTACATCCGCAAGAGCCACGTCCTCTTCGCGATGCGCGACTACACGAAGGCCATCGAGGTGGTGCAGGAGGCGGCGGACATCGACGAGGAGAAGAAGCACTCAAAGGAGATAGCGGACCAGGTGATGAAGTGCCAGCAGGCATTGTACTCGCAGCGTGCCGGCGAGAGCGACGAGGAGACGCTCCAGCGTGCAATGCGGGATCCTGAGATTGCGGTATGTCTGATGACTGCCTATGTTTCTTGAGCGCAATCATTGACTGATGCGCCTACTTCGGCTGACAGAGTATCATGGGCGACCCCGTCATGCAGTCCATCTTGCAGCAAGCACAGTCAAACCCTGCGGCATTACAGGACCATATGAAGAACCCGACCGTTCGCAAGAACATCATGAAGCTCATCAACGCGGGTATCATCAAGACACGGTAGTGCGTTGGTCCGTTGCGTGTCGTGTTAACTGCTCTCGTTCATTCTCGGGCTCGGACTGCTGTGCGGAGGTCAAACATCAATTGTATCTATATACTGTTGTTTTATGCACGTGTAATACAGGTCCTATCACATCCCCTCTCAAGACAGCGCGACCGTACGGCCGAATGCTGGCATATCAATGCACCGGCTGGCATGTGCCGTTCGCCCGTGCGCATCCGTTTGGACACGGGAAGTTCGGGTTGAATTGCCAGAAGAACAGCGGGTCCGTCTCGTTGGTCAGCACGTTGCCAATCAAGCGTGCCTGGTTCGGGAGGTCGAACGACTCCCGGAAAATATCGATGGAGGACACGCGAATCTGTGCCCAGCCCTGCTCGATGAGCGACTGTATGCTGGATCCGTAGATGTACTCGCGGAACCCTGTCCAACGGATCGCCGAGACGCACTAGACAGAAGCTTGGATGGGTGCGACTTGGTTTAGGTTGACACAGGCTGGTCCAAGGCTTACCATAGGACAACTCTCAGCGTTGGTGTAGAGGCTCAGCTGTGTAAATGCAGTCTGGATCTGGGACGGGGTGAACTTGAACGGACCCGCCGGGTCCGTCATGATCGCGGTGCAGTTCTGTATCGCGACCATCTCGCCTAGAGGATCGTTGTGAGTTGTCATTGATCGTCTGTAAACACTGCGAAGGGTTTCGGTTCACCATGCAAGGTCGGGTTTCCTGTCATCCTCCCAGAGTTCACCCCTAGGCAGACCAGCTCTCCCAGTCCCGGGGCGGTGTGGTTGACGATCGCCGTGGCGAATGCGCTGAAGGGACATGGGGACACGAGCTCGGCGAGAGCGGCGTTGGCTCGACGCATCCAATACGTCCGCGTGCTGAATGGGATTCTGTTGATGGTGAGCGCGGAGTCCGCGATGCCGTCCTGGAGAGGTGAATGGGCCAGTGCTGGGGCGAGCAGAAGAAGCAGGCCTGCGAGACAGCTGGGAAGCCGCATAGTGATAGGGCTTGAGAACTGAGAGCCAGGTAAGTCGCCGCCTGGCTGCTTATATGCAGCAATGTGTTCTGAACAGGTCCAGGGGCATGCTATAGACTGCGCTGGTTGTTTTTGTCGCGTGTTGGGAATTGTTTCCACATTGTGTCCTACTGGGTAGAGGTAAGATAGGTGGCCTGGGAGAGTTCATGCGAGGGCTAGGCCTAAAGTACCAGCCCGGTGCCTTGGGATTTGGACTTGCCCAATGCACCTCTACTTCGCCTGTCATTCGAGGTGTCATTTACGCCAACCTAGCCGTGTCCATACAGGCTCAGATGCGTTATTATCCATGTCGAACCGACTCGAAGAGTGTTCGACAAATGGGCTACATTCCCTACCAAGCTCGGATGATTGATAAGTGCAAAGCATTCAAGCACAACACACTTTGCTAGGTCCGCTGGGGGTTCCCATGATCCGAGTCGATGCTGCCAAATCGGCACGAAGGGCATCACCGCTGACGACAGACTGCATATGAAGTCTCTCCAGAAGTCGCCGTCGAAGAGAAGGATCCGACAAGGGATTTGTAGTTTTCGTCCCCGTACATCTAGAGAGTCGACGCCAAGAAAGGGAGGCACGACAGACTGGCCTACTAGCCTCTCCTGAGTAGATCGGGGAGTGCTCTGAGTGTACTAGTGTATATAATCTGGTGGCGAGAGTTGCTGGGCAGAGAGCATCAGTACTTCATAGCTTGGGGATACTGGAACGAAAGCGGTGTGCTCACTTGAGTAGGCTATCCAGAACTGTGTCTATGTAGACACCAAGTTCAAGTGGGTCCGTGGCGGTGTCCAGGATTCGTTCCAACTCCGCTATATTACCAGATTGCATGGCAGATAGAAGGAAGAGGACGGTATCGATGCAAGTGTATCATGGCGTCGGAGGTGAGTACCGATGAGACAGAGAACTCCCCAATGGCGTTGTAGTTTCACGCTGAATCGAACGGCGTGCACGCACGAAGCCGCGGTCACCAAACGTTATGTTTACATACCAAGCTGCCACAAAGCATCACGGTAGAGAACATCACTCGGTACTCATCATAGCCTCGTTGCCATCGAACGCATAACTCTGGCACGCCGGGTTGAGCAGACGGCGCGGATAGAACTGCACCAGACGCCACTTGAGTCAAGAGCACGCTATCCACTTTCGCTGATTGTAGCGCGCATCAATTCGCGGTCCAAGAAGTCTTCAATTCGTGGAAGTTCACAAGTGTGTAGGAGTACAACTGTTCATTGCCCGTTACTTCTTTTCGGCCGTCTGGGTTGTACATTGTTGCGATGACGTCTGGCCCACTACCGACGTCCTAGCAAGGGCGCAGCGGAGTGTAAACGACCACTGTAGCCCAGGAAAGTACACATCGACCCCTCAATCCACTATAGTTTTCACACTCACCAATCTATACCTTATGCTCCTCGGGGGGCGAAGCCCAGGACCACCCCACCAAGTCCCCGAACACACTCACAACCTTCTCCTCGAGCGCCTTCCTCCGCTCCTCGTCCTTGCCCTCCTTGACTTGGCGCCACGCCCTCACGCTCTCATGCACCTCCTTCGGGTTGCTGAGGCCCACGACGACCGGCATCTCCAGCTCCCTTCCCTTCTTGAACCCATGCCCAACCGCAAGGTGCGGCAGGCCCCCCGCCCACCGTTCTTCGACGCACACCTCGTTCGCGCGCTTTGCCGCGTCTTTCAGCTCTTCGGAAGCCGGGTGCCACGAGGGCGGGTTGGGCGTGAGGAGGCCCATGCAGAGCGGGGAGGCGGTGAGGAGCTGCCCGATCTTGGCGCGCTGGCGGAACGCAGGGGCGTACGTCGCGAACGCGTCGTTCTGCAGCGAAATGTGGCAGTACGAGAGCAGGACGTCGAGCGGCTTGTATGGGGGCGTGTGCAGGACGAGGATAGCAATGCGCAGAAGCGTCTGCAGCGGGTACCCTGCATGCAGCCAATCCGCCAGTCAGCCAGTTGGCAAGTCAGGAACAGATTGGCCGCGGCTCCGATTCTCGAGGGGGGCGGGCATATAACCACCACTCACCGGAGATGCCAATATGTTTGATCTTGCCCTCCTCTTGGAGCTTGCGCAGTGCGGCAAGAGCGTCGAGGACCTGCTGGTCGCCCTCACCCCACACTTTGCCCTCCTGCCCAGGTGAGAGCCCGTACTCCGCGCTTGCCGCCTCCTCCGCAAGCGCAGCCTCGGGCTTGCCCGCAGCGACGGGACCCACAGGCGTACATATGAACTCTACGTCGTGCATGTACACGGTGTCGAGATAGGTCGTGTGAAGGCGCTCGAGGCTGCGCTCGATGCTCTTGCGGATCGTCTCCGGGGAGTAGTCGAAATCGGACTGATGGAGGCCGTATCGCCCACACTTGGTCATCTGCAACAGAAGATGCACGGGTTGCACCGCACGGAACAACACGACACATCGCACACACCACACACCCACACACCACACACAGCACACCACACACAATACGGACACACAGGGACAGATGGGCGCACAGGAAGGGGGAAGCGGATGAATGAGCCAAGTTGCTGGGTATTGAGCGGAAGAAAGGAAATGACGTACTAGTTTGTATGACGATCGAGGGAAGATGGGCTCGAGGACTTTCAATGCGGTGCCCAAGACGATCTCAGATGGCCCGTAGTACGGTGAGGTGTCAAAGGCGCGGATGCCATACCTGGGACGCACACCCAGGATTTGTCCAGCGCGTCCTAAGCGCGAAAAGGTGAAATCGCAGGGGCGTACCGGAGGGCTAACCGCACGGTGCGGACTGGGACATCACTCGCGATTGTGGCTTCGGAGTTGTAATTCCCGGAGAACGTTGCGGCACCAAGCACGATCTCTGGCAGCGCCAACGGGCCAATTTCTGTCTATATATCTAGACATCGGTCATCTGAGACAATTAAGATGGAATGGGAAGGCTGCGCACCAAGGATAGCCCTTCCACGGGCGCGTCTTCCTGTCCATCGGGGATATCTTCTAGTAGAGGTAGTGCATATACCGGCTGCACAGACCCGAGATGTACGACCATTGTGTCAGTCAGGCGGCCTCCGTTGGCACAATGAAAGAGCTTGAGCGTGGACGTTAGATGCGAAGTGCTGAGCGTCGAAGACGCCACTCATCGCGCTTTTATACGTCTCGACTCCGAGAATGGCGATCCTTGAACGCACTATCGATTCTCACCAAGTCACGCGTCACAACGATGAGCATGCCGCCAGATCGGAGGAGGGCACGACTCGTGGAATTGGAAGGCACGACACTCGATACACAATTCAGACAGATACCATTCTCTCCACAGCCAGGCGCAACTGGTTCCACGGTACAGAAACACACACGCGGACGCCTCACAGCTTCTTCCGCTCCCAGCTGTATCGTGACGCAACGCAACACATCTGTCACCACATGCCCGCGCAAAGAGATCGGATAGCGAACGCACCTCTTGTCGAAGTGCTGATTCACGGTGAGTAGCTTTGTGTTCTCGTCGGGCTTGATGTCGTTCCAAGGCGTCGGGTTGTCCTTCGTCCAAACAACTGCTCCGCCGGCCGGCACAGAGGGGCAGGGACAGGGACCAGGAGCGGGGCGGAAAGGGGCAAGCGAACGGGGGAGCAGATTAGAGCACGGTTCTCGAGATGAGACGCGTCGAGAACGAGTTGAACGCACCCGTAGGCCCACGCGCGAGGCGCGTAAGATACCACGAGCCCCCCATCACGACCACCCCAACGACAGCATAGCTACCCCGCAAATGAGCTCTACGAACCCCCCGCAGAGATGAAAGACGCATGTGTGGCTCACATTGGGATCGCCTGTCGCAGCGCAGCGCAACCAGCCAGTCAGTGTCACTCCAGCGAATACAGCGCAGCGACAGAAGGAGCGAAATACAGAGACCACACACGGACCTCGACGGCGAACCAGTTCCTCATGAAACCGCTCCTGCGGAACTGCGACATGGTGGAAGATAGCAAAAATGAGAGGTAGAGAGGAGGGACGAGCGCGACACAGAGAGAGTAATTGCCAGACAGAGACACAGGCGAGGTTGCCTTCCGGCGAGTGCGCGCTTCTGCCTTGTCGACTTCTCCAGGACCCCCGAATATCCCCTTAGAGCTTATATGCTAAGGAGGATCATTTTCGGTGATTTTTGGAGGCCATTTTGGAGGTCAATTTCGGTTTTTCGCATGTGAGCTCACCCAAAGTCGCTATTTTTCGGTGGTTTCGGGCATATAACGCCCATAGGCGCTCTTGGCGCTTATTCACCCGGAAAGGTAATAATACTATAAGTAAATTGATACCATTCACCTCGACGCTGTGAACGTAGTAACAGCTGATATTTACCTAAGTAAGCGCGGAGTTGAGTAAAGTGATTAGACCGCGACTGAATCAATGATATTGATAACTGAACTCGACAGAGGTCGGCAGGCGATTTTCGGTGTTGTAGCGATGAAACCTATCAGTCCGAGGGTCAATTTCGGGCCTATAACATTGGCTCTTTGGACCCCAGTTTTCGGTGAATTTGCACACAACTCTGCGTGCCCTTGGGGTCCATTTTCGGTGATCCGGGCATATCAGCTCTTGGGGGATATTCGGGGGTCCTACTTCTCCCGACTGAACCGTCCTCATTTCCCACGGCTCCCGCCAACCGCGCCCAAGCCGAAATGGTTGAATCTGGCCGCCGTCTCGCCCAGTCTAGTCGCTCTCTGCCCGTTCCCGGCTTCCTACATAATGGTATGCTCAACAATGACTCGATGGGACGGCGTCGACTGCACACACACCCCGTGCTGCTTGATATGTCTCGACCAGCTGGGCCATGTGTATCGGTAGGGTGGTCCAGGGTGGTCGTTGTTGATATCCGAGTAGGTCGGTACCGCGGGGTGTGTTGGCCTCGAGCACCCCGCCAAGACATATTCCAGTGTGCTCTATACAATATGATAGTCTATAGCGACTGTATCGAGCCGTGCTCACGGAAAGGCACAACGCAGTGCGATCCATGAGATGCGGCAGTGTCATTCCATCATACATGTCATGTTGGTCATGGGTCATACTGGGTCTCAGGGGTAGTGAGTAACCTCCATAAGCATCTCCATCTCCGAATTCGAGCCGGCGGATGTAATGCTGCACAGGGCTGTGCTACTTACTTGGAGGCGCAAAGTGGAATGCACCCTGAACGCGACCGAGGGTCGTCCAGTCGACGTCGAGCGCTGAGAGACAACTGACATCGACGAGACAGGGAAGCGTTGAACCCATGCAAATTGTATTGCGACAACAAAGGTAAGCGCGGCGCACGTCAACGCAGATAGCAAGTACACAGCTCGAAACAGCTACAGCAAGAAGCCACCCGACACTGGGCAGGCTACCAGGCTTTCGATATTCACCAGTCCACCAACACTCTACCGGTCACCGTTCAGCCAACCAGCCGGGAGCACGATACTCCCGCCCGCCAGCAGCCGGCAGCCCCGCGGCTATGCTGACGCCTGGCTATATTTTGTTACCTTCTTCATGCGGCTTGCAATCTCCGTCCGTAGCTCGCCCAAGAGGGTCCGCCCGCGCGGAGATAGATCCGTCTGCGAGTCCGCGGCAACGAGCACCTGATCGATAAGCGTATACGGCAGCCAAGTCGCCCCAGCTGTCTTTGAGGGCTCGTCCGAGAGCCGCGCATCGCTCTGCAGAAGAGATCCAGCCGAAAGAGACGGTCAGACAAAGTTCAGAAGACGAGCACTAAACCCCGTCCGCAGCGGGCCGGCCGGGGGGCACGAGCACTCACCCTGCGCATCATCGCCAGCGTATGGTCCAGAGCGGCCTCCAGCACCTCGTACCGCAGACACGTACGGATGAGGTATTCGGGGTGATGCTCCTATGTCACCGCACAAACGGCCGCGTCAATATGGTCCAGACGTGCCTTGGGGGCCATCGCCCCGTATTATGGATCGTGGATCAACTCACCTCGAGTGTATGGATCAGCCATGGGGGCGGAGGCGATGTTCTGTCAAAGCTCATGATCTTCTCTAGCGCGACCTTGGTATACCTATAGTCTGTCTGGGATCCGTCATGTCGCTCTAGGGACTGCCGAAGGTATCGCCAGCCTTTTTCGACCGGTGTGCCGGGCCACGACGAGACTTTGTCCGTGAGCAGCCAATCAGAAGTATCTTCGCTCCTACAAACGCAAAACATCAGTGCCTGTCCACTGGCCGAGTGAACCAACACGGGAGATAAGGGCACGACAGAGGGCTCACAATACAGCGTCAGGATTCCTCGACAACCTGAGACACCGGCCAGCAAGGTGGCCAAATAGGTCGGACATGTCGACATCGAGGCTTCGTGCCGTCGCCATTGCGGTGTTGAATCGGTTCGCCTGCGCGAGCCGCAACACGATCGATAGAGGGGGCAAAGCAAAGTCTGCAATAGGCCAGAAACACGATAAGACGTGAACATAGGACATGGGGGACATGAGCATTACGAAACGGCCGCGGACCAACCAAACGTAGACAGAACGCACCACCAGCCGACAACAACGTGGGGTCCCTCTGAGCGAGCTCGACTCGCGCAGACAGCAATGCATACTCGTATTGCATGTCCTTCAATTCCACCACCTCGGTATCACGCTTGCCCGGAGCGTACTTGCTGTCCGGAATATGTTTGGACAGCCTGCGGCGTTTGCGGGGCTGCAATACTTCTGGATGAATATAACTTCCATTCCCGCCGAAAGGCCGCTCACCTCGTGTCCCGTCTCGGCAGTGATGGGAAGCGTTATCCATTGGCTCTTCGGGTCGACAAGCGCAAGTGAGTTCATCGCGACAGCATAGGCTTCGAGCTGCAGCTCAGCGAGCCCAGCAAAGGCAGATGCATCACCCATTACGGCGGCTAGCTTTCTCGCCCGCTGATACATCGTCAACGCAGCTACGTGCCCGTTAAAACCGCTCGAAACGCCGTTATATAGCGAGGAGCCGACGCACCGTTCCGATAATCTCCCCTCGAAACATACCACGTGTAGAGGATCCTAGAGTAGAACGGCCGGACACGAGGATCCGCATTCCGAGCCTTGAACGCAAGTGCGTCCTCTACCTCATCGGCGAGTCCAGCGAAGTTGAGCGCCATCAGCCTGTCGACGGCATTACTGTCACACATCCGGTACACCAGCTGACCAACACAGTCTCTCTTCCTGAAAGCACCAATCAGTAAATGAAGCGAACAGAAACGATCTCTTGAGATGTATAAGACATACAATCGCTCACAGGGGGCGGATATGAGGGCAGTGTAGGCGTCCTCGTACTGTCCCAGATCGATGAGCCCCTTTATCACGTTGTGCCACAGGGTCGTCGTCGCGTCGAGGCCAGGCGTCGCGACGGAAAGCGCGAGTTGGGTGAAGAACACATCGTGGTATGTGCTCAGCGCCGCTTTGAAGAGATCGGAGACGTGCAGATAGAAATCGAACTGCGTGGCAAACACACACCCGTCTGGCAGCACGGCCGAGAACACTTCCCGATCGTCGGTCGACAATGCAGAATGCGGGCCTGGACAGAGCGTCAAGATGTTAGATCGTCCTTCCCCGAGGCACAAACAGACAGAATCCTCTCTGGGCTCACCGAAGCTGCCAGCTGAGATCTCCATCGCGGAGGCGGCATCGTCATATCGTCCCTCGTCTAACCACAAGCGGCCTAATACGTACGTCACCCCAGGCGTACGCGGGAGCCATGCCAAAACCTCCCTTGCGACTTCGCGATAGCCAAGGAGCCTCAAACGCTCGCAGAAGAGCAGCTCTGCACGGGTCGCCTGAGCCGGAGATAAAGACTGGAGAAGGCCCGTAGCATCGAGGAAGCGGTGTGCGGAGACGGGAAGCCCCGAAGAATGACCATAAAGGTTGGCTAGCCGATGTACCAGTGAATAGGTCGGCTGGAACCTAGCGCCACGGCTAGCAGAAACGTGCATGTTGCGCATTTTCGCGACAACATCTTCGTCTACAGCGGGTGCGCCCTGAACAGTCGGTGTCGCGTTATCCCCAGCGGGCTGCCGGGCTACAAAACGTAGCACTGCCATTGCGCGAAAGACGACAAAGATCTCTGCGAGCAACCCAGTATCCCAATGTGAGAGATCTTTGGCCACGAAAAAGAGGAGAGTCACGAGGGCTAGCGCGATGTCGTAACGAGCATGGACAGTGGTAGTGACGTATGAAGCAGTGAGGGCTTTGGACCATTCAGGGCTGATGGGTCGAGAGAGAAGCTCCGTGTCTTCTTCCTCTCTCTTCACCTCTTTGTCGAAGCCTCCAATGAGATCGAGAACGTAGCGGGCTCTCTCCTGGATCTTTCCGAGACTCGTCAGACGGCCAGCAAGCCAGCTCTCCAAGCTCTCGTCAATCCCCTCGTGGAAAGACGCATTTCGAACTTGGTCCTGAATAATATCAGCGTACGTGAATGCGATCTCCTGGCGGACAACATCGATGACTCGACTCTCCAGAGATTGCATCAGGCGGGGGCCAAGCCTGTTGCGCATCGTCGACAGCACCTCCACGAAGGAGTACTGATCCTCGACTGATACGGAGGTCGATAGCTGTCTCTGCAGCCGTAGAGGGATGTCTTCACCAGCAAGGGAAGCAAGACGCTCACGCTCAACGACGAAGACGCCGCTCTCTGGGTCGCCCCGTCCTATTGCCAAGGGCCAGCGGCCGTTGCGTTCGATTTCACGGCAGCGAGCGATGAAGCCCTCCCAGTCACGTTTGAGCGCGTTCCAGTAGTTCTCGTCTAGCGGTGCACCCGTCTTGGGGTCTTTTGTGCGTTGCACGGTGCAGCCGACGACAGACGCTATTTGCTCACCAACTGTGGAGTAAGAGACCAGTAGTTGTGATGGATAGGGAGGAGGAAGAGACCGACACGCGTCTGTATACTGGTTTACGGCAGATTGTAGGGTAAGGGGTGAGAAAGTTCCAGGCCGCATGATGGCTTCGAAGAACTTGTCGGCAGTGGAGCCAGGCGAGAGAAGCAGTTCGTCGAGGTAGGCGGGAGTCAGCTCTGCCTCCTGAGCATATGTTGCCGAGCCCCAGCCGCCATACATGGTTTCGTCTGCTGTCTCCCAAGGCAGCAGTCTGAATTCGACCATGGACTGACCTTGCCTATCCCAAAGAGTGTACAGAGTGTCGTCCAGAATGGTAAAATCTTGCAGATGGCAGTGTACACTAGATTCCGACGCGTCGAAAGCAGCCATTGGCCGTAGTACATCACCGTCCACGACAAACAGCGTGAAAAAGCCACCAGAGGTCAGCGAACCCTCGGTCGGAATAAAGGCCAAGACATGGGGATCATCGGAATGCGAGGGTGTAAAGACGCATAGCAGTCTTTGCGGCTCTGGTGGGAGGAGAACGGATGGTTTGACGGGTGAAGGAGAGGAGCGGGATGCAGCCACACTGCGTCCCGGTGCCGTAGACGAGAGCGCATGTTCCGCAACACATCCGCCTCTCGCGGTCCACATGCGGAGATGACGGTCTCGAGATAGAGTCCAGACGTTGCCGATATCCGTCGGCTGGGGATGACTAGCCACCGAAATGATATCTGGGCCGCCGGGAGGGCCGGAGTGAAGAAGGGAGGCGATAGAGTGCAGGAACGACCGTGCATCAGCTTTGGATTCTCGCCAAACGTCTGATCGGTAGAATGGATCCGTGAGGTATAAAGCTTAGATGACGAATTCGTATTTGCTTACCATCCGTTGTGTCACCACCGAGAGCTTCGGCCTCGAGCCTGAGGAGGGACCCATTCGGTTGGGATATGACTACACAATGCGTGCCCTGCACTTGAATGATACCTTCGCTATAGGCCGATTGTATGACATATTCTCGATACCATCTTCGGTTCGCGTTGGGGTGCCAGAGTGGCGCACCCTCACGAACTGGGATGACAATTCGCCACAAGGATCCGAATCGGGTGGCCAAGAGGACATGAAGTTCTTCGGACTCCCACAACATGATCGAGGGGTAAGGGAGGATCACTGCGGGGAAGTCGAAGCGAAGAGGCGGGATGTCGGAAGAGAGGGAGAGGAGCTCGAGCACGAGACCTTCATGTGAGACGCGTAGTAGGATGGTACCTGTTAGTGGAGAGTGGAAGAGGGTCGAGTATGACGCGTGTTCAAGGGGGTGGCCGGGCTCATTTCGCGGTGTTCGATGGGGAATCTCCTTCTGAGTCGAGTATACAGGTATGGGCTGCGTGGAGGGGAAGAGCGCGGAGAAATGTGACGCGACGAGGAGACTGGGCTCCATGGGAGCGCGGGGATGAGACAGACGAGGTACACGAACAGGAGGCAGGATTCCAGGCCTTGGTGGGAGACAGAGACCGGGTGAGTGGAGAGTGTGTAAGATGAGGACCAGGTGTGTAGTCGGAGCAAAGGAAGGATTACTAGTCCCAGGCCAGTGGCAGGCAGTTGCAACGCGTCCTGGCACTAACTTACCCAACCAGCGCCCAAACAATATTCGTCACACCGCGTCTGGTCATGCGTCACAGTCACACACAATGGCGGGAAGATCTGGAAGAGTGTGACCTATACACGTGAGGCATTGAACTGGCAATTGCATGGACTTGCAGTGCACAATGCAGGCAAGATGCAACCTCCTCCTCCAGCAGGAAACGGCGCTGCACATTTGCTGCACAGTCTCAACTTGTATCATCATTCACAAGTACGCAGCGTCACAACCCACTGTCTCGCCCTTCGTCCGAGTCATCCATCAATTGTCGCTTTCCTACCCATAGCCATTAGTCCTATTCGCGATCGTACGTGTGCATCCGACCACGCGTCCAGGGCATGGGTGTCACTCACCCTCATCTCGCACAGTTCCCCTCTCGCCATCGTCCTACGTCCGGCCCACTTCAGGCTGAAAAATCAGAAATGAATTCACCGTGCTCCTAAACTTCTCCGGCCGCTCGTTCGACCAGTATATAAGTTCGCGCTCTTCGCGCCTCTCCAGTCGGTAAGCTACAACACTCGGCAGTGTTTCCCCCTCCCCCCCTTCGTAAACAGTTTCCTTTCTTCTTCTCCTTTTTCCTTGTACATTAGCCATTTTCCTTCGCATCGTGCTGACTCCCGCCCCATTGACTTCATTGACATGGACTCCGGAATGATCACCTTCGACGCCATTGTCTTCCCCGCAGATGACCGCCCGCCCCACGTAGTCCCTCTCATGACCAGTACTATCTCCCCGTACCCCATCGAACAGCCGTATCGTTCTGGCCGGCTTCCCCACCCAGAGGTGTACATGGACTACATTGCCGACCAAACATGCTCGTGGCGCTACCATGTGCGTCTTCATCTCATCTCACCCATATTAATTGCCGGACTCACCTGCTAATTCGCCGAACCCTCTAAAAACCCCGACTGCAGCTCATAGAAGCCCTCGACGGCATGTTGACGAAGTTCGCGACTCCCTACATCGTCTTCTACCCGGTTCTCTCTCGGGATGGCATGCCGTTCCCTGTGAACAAATGCATCCGTGAGATTCAAGGCCTAATGTTTGACGAGGCACGGCCCTGGCGAGGCAACCTCGTCGTGGCAAAGTACCGCGACGCGGACTACTCGGCCATGATCGACGCCTCAATGGCTGACTTCCCAATAATCAAGAACTACCTCTCTACTCACCCTGCACCATCCTGATGGTACGTATCTCCCTAGCGTCTACCCATCGTGATCTTAACAGCTTCTTATCATCATACTCGTGTCCCCTCGTTCTCAAAGCCTGATCCTATTGGATGTGTGTACCGCGGCGTTGTTCCTTGGCAATGGCTCCATGAACGGACAGCATTTTTTCGGTCTGCCAGTTCGAACAGGTTATGTAGACGCTCCCTTTGTCCGACCCTCGTCGATGGCGTATAGACTACATGCGCTCATAATAATATCATCACGTTGTATATATTCCTTACGATCAGATAACGCGCTGAGGGAGAGTTGAGACTCGCTTGCGGTGTGTGCATCAGAGCTCTTCATGTTTTGCTGTCCCCTCCTTCGCCTTGCGCTCGCGTTCCTCCGCCGCCTGCGCTGCCTTCTTCGAATCGCAATGTTCCGGCACGGGACTCGCAGGGTCGATCGGGGGGTGCGATACACGCCCCACCTTCGAGTACTTCTTCGAATCGGCGTAGAACTTCTTCCAGTGCTGTACGCTCTGCAGGGCATCATTCAATACGAGCCCAGCGAAACCCACGCGCGCTCGCAACGCATCGCAAAAGGGGTGCCGATGCGGGAGTGAGAAAATACCAGCCTACGCACCCTCATCTCGCTTTCGCTTAGCTCGCGGAGGTCGTGCGTGAGGTGTGTCTGGAAGCACCCGGTGCCGTACGCTCTTGCGGCATCCTTGCCAGCCCTGTAGAGTGGTGAGAGGATGGCCGTGAGCGCCGATATGCCTCTCCACGGATCGACACAATCGTTGACACGCATGCAGACGCACATTATATGATAAGAGCCGCCAGGGCCGTAGGTCTTGCGGTTGCTGCTGACATCGTACACGTCCCCGTCAATCTAGATCCACGCACACTCATGGTGAGCTTCGCGGGTACATGCATAGGCGCGACACATGAGTGACGCAAACATGACCTACAGCGATGTACACAGGTCTCTCGGGGTCCGTGCCGTCGAACTGCGCGAGGAGACCCTCCGAGAACAGCCGTTGGTTCGTCTGCGATCGGGGAACAGAAGCGGGCGAGCACGGGCCTGGGTCAGCAACCGGACATACAAGAGCTCACTCACGGATGGACACACGCCCGGACGCTCGCGCGAGCGTGCACGCGCACCCGCGGGGGGCGAGGGGAGGGAAAGGAAGGGCAAGGGGGCGGGATGTCCCGAGAACGCACCGGAATGAGCTGCTTGAGGTTGGGCATCTCCATCTCCCACAGGAAACTTCCGGTGAAGAACTTGCCCGCGAGGACGACGAACAGGGTCGCGTAGAGAATGAACTTGAGGAGGCCCATGCAGCCCACTTCCACCTCCTCCGTCGGGTCAGGCTCCTCGGGCCCCACCTCTTCGCCTCGAGCGAGCTTCTCATCGCGCTCCTCCTTGCGCTTCAACCATTCCGCGTGGGCCTGCTCCCGCTCGGCACGATACTGCGCGTATCTACACGCACCCACAAAGGGCTATGGGTAAGACTTGGGGGGGGG
>KN050084.1:0-38942 GCA_000743315.1 Lignosus rhinocerotis TM02 | reverse complement strand
GGGAGAGGGGTGGGGGGGGGGGGGGGGTCATAGGGGCCACCGGAGCAGACGTACGCGAGGAAGGGGCGGTTGGCTTGCTTTGTCGACACCTGTCGGTTAGGGTCTACTGGGTCGGGCACGGTCGGATTGTCGTCTTTGAGGGGTACATCAGCCCACGGGAACTTGGAGCAGAGCCGGGAATGTGAGGGAGGGGCTTGCCATCTGCATCCTTCTGTGCATCATTCAAGTTCTTTGGGCGCCTACGTTTGGGCTGATCGCCCTCAGGATTGAGGATCCAAGACATAGTGCTGATACCTAAGTCAAGCAAGGAGAGCAGTGCGCAGACTAGCACTAGGCAGACAGGAAGCAGAAGAGCGCAGCCAGGGTAGCAGCACTAGCAGTGACGTGGTCGTGCGAGACAGAGGGCCGCCCACAACATCTGCCTCCCGCGTCCCTCAGACTCCCGGTGAGAAACAAGGTCCAACAAGCTCCCACTGAACACGTATGTGTCTACTTGCCATATCTGGGTGTGGACGCCTTCTAGCATCGTTGTGGTCGTCAGTCAAAACGCGTGCCAGGCTGTTCCCAATTGCTTCCGCAGGCCCAAGGGTGGATTTTGTTGGCCCTCCATCCTAGGCCTTACTAGTGAGATCAGTGAGAACTTGATGCTGTCCACTCATGACTTATTACGGCCTAGCTCCCGCCTTCTCTCCGACCCACTTGATTTCTGAAGATGTTCGGAGTCCTCCCGGCACGTGCCTCCGGACAGATCTAGACATGCTTTAGCATATGATAACAGCTGATTATCTGTGGTACTTCAGGTTCCTGGGGGAGAATATTACGGCGGCTGGGGAAACCAAACCTCCGACAAAAAGTCAACTTCAGGTCGCACTAATCTAGAGTCGTCGAGCCCCCAATCCATATATGCTCGTCTTCCGGCATCCCACCCCATCTGGTCGAAACCGCGGTACGGCGGCCGACTAGTTTGCACCAAGGGGCCCAGGCAGGATGAGCCTGACTTCGTCCATCAACGACCCAGTCTGTGATCCGCAGGTCCGCCTAGCGACTGAGCGCAACGCTTTGAGTAAATACCGTTCCAACCCAGCGGTGATAGTGGCTACATACATCGGACCGGGTTCGACATCGGATGAATACAAAGGACGGCACCATATATTAGGATGCTACTGAAGCACAATGGGACGTCGTATTAGTATCACCAGTACTAAGGTAATGATAGATGTTACATTGTGTGCGAGTATAGAAGGAGGAAATTGTCAAAACGGGGACGGATGTGGAGATGTGGCGGATGAGATGCAAGAGTAATGAGGACCAGGCCCGAATAGAAAGAATGCTAAGTGTAGATGATGACGAGCGATAATTAGTGAACGATGGACCCCGCCCAACACAAGAGGAAGACAAAGGAAGGTAGCGACGAGAGACAGGACGACACAGGCGACCGAGGCACGCTAGGACTGTAGTATGATGACATATGTGATGAGCGGGATGCATGTTGGCATGTACTGTTGCAGAGACTGACATGGGCATAAAATATCAAGAGGCAAGGATGAAATGCATAGAAGTGCGCAGACCGAGAACGTTGCCAACCACATCATCG
This sequence comes from Lignosus rhinocerotis TM02, assembly GCA_000743315.1. Classification (NCBI taxonomy): domain Eukaryota; kingdom Fungi; phylum Basidiomycota; class Agaricomycetes; order Polyporales; family Polyporaceae; genus Lignosus; species Lignosus rhinocerus. The sequence continues at coordinate 37,348 of KN050084.1, read as the reverse complement.
CGGTTGTTCGGCAGCCGGTGTGCGATCTTGGATGGCTGCTCTTTGTGATACCGTCACATATGCCCCGCCAACCTCTTCCTCAGCATTCAGTCCGGGTGGCACCGTCGGTGTTGAGGCGCTCGAGTTCATCAGAGGGAAGTCGGCAAGGGGGCCATCGTCCTCCTCGACAAGCTTGATCTTCAGCGCGAGGAACCTTGGCGTTTTGATGAACTGCAGACAGCGTCGGTCTTCATCGAAGTACAGCAACTTAACGAACTACTACTCACCTTTGGCACAGAATCGGTCGCCATCAGCCGGAAAACATGTGTCTGGATGCGTTCGTACAATCTGATCATCGTCTGCAGCTGAGTCGCGTTGAAAGCGTTCGCCTGCTCAAGCTCAACGCGACCCTGGAAAGTCTTCCCGGTCAAGCTCTGGATAACATCGCTCAGATACCCGGACAGCTCGTTCCGGAGGCCATGATCAATGTTCAGTTCGCTCTGACTCGAGGGCGCAAGGTAGGTGTTGTAGATGACGAACGCCTTCTGAATCAAAGCCTCATGGTGCTTCTCCATGGCAAGCTGGCCAGGAGTTCCCTTAGCCCCTGGTCGGCCAGGAGCAGGGTTCGCCGCGATGGCGCTCGAGGTCGTGCTGAAAGACTTCTTGAAATCCTGGACATCGAGGTAGAAGGACAAGTTCTCCTCGCAGAAGTTGCTGCGGAGGAACTCGCGGAAAAGCGCACGAAGCTGAGGCTCCTCCATGATGAACCTGAGCCTGTCTGTGTTCGACTCCTTCTGGCCCTTCTTCTCGGCGTCGTAGCTTGCGTTCAGTTTCTCCGTCATCGAGATGCGGCGATGGATCTTAGCATCGTTCGTTGCACCCTCCACAGTTGAAGTATCGCCGCCATGGTCCTCGGACGTTCGTGCAGCATTGGATACGTTCGCAGCTGAGCTATTCGGCGACGGACGAACGCCGTCAGGCATATCCCAGCGGGCAAGCCGACGACCCTCGTCGGTGACTTTGTAAATGGCTTTCGCCGTGCAACGGAACTCTCCGTGTTGCTGGGAAGAGCTTGTGAGAATCAACAATCCAGGTCAAGAATGGGGTGGCATACCGATATAGAGGAGTTCGCACCGCCCGCGGCACCACGAACAGTGAAGATAATCGCGGAGTCGTTGTTCTTCCGCTTGTCGGAGACGAGGGCGATAAGACCGAACCGCACAAACTGCGCGGCCATCTCTGCGGCCTCCTCCCTACCAATGACAGAGGTAAAGTCGCATAGCCACTCCAACGCCGTTACCGCAGCGAAGCAGTGCTTATGTACGACCGACGCCTTGCCCACGCCCTTCTCAGAGACGTCCATTAAGCCGACACCCTTTGAACGCTCGTGGTACTTCTGGAAGGCGTCCATGTTCTCCATGTATTCGGGAGGGTAATTGGGCTGGCGCCCGACGAAGCGGCGGAAGAGGGCTGTGATGGCAGAGTGTGAGACGATGATCTCGTCGTCGACTGACCGTCGCTCAAGATGCAAGAGTTTCATGCAGATCGGTTGAGAGGAGAAGACGTGGGCGAGGTGGTCACCATTGATGCCGTTCTTGCTCATGAAACGCTCGAGAACGTGGAGACCTTTCGGAGTCAGAACGTAAACACCACGCTCCTTGAACAGGTTGGAACCAGGATCCGCCGCGTTCTCAATCAATCGTGCGTCCATGAATTGTTGACACATCGCCTTGGCCATATCACGAGTCATGGAGAAGGTCGTAGTGGTCGTCGTCGTAACGATGCGGGAGGGTTCTCGGGGATCCGGTCCACGGTTCGATTGAGAGAACTTGAGCGATGCGAGATTCCTCGCTGCGTCATCTCTGGTTGAACGAGATTAATGGGATGGGTAGAGGGTGGAGGAGAATGAATGAACACGTACGTTGTGAAGGAATTGGGGAAAGTGCGGAAGTACTGCCTGTTCGTTGTGAGCTCCAGGGATACTACAAGAGTTGCGAACAGATCAAGAGTGTCCTAGAACACGGGAGAAGATAATGAGCGGTGCCATGGGGAAGAGAGATAGGGAACATACCTTGAGGAAGGGCCTGCCGCGTTTTGTCGTCTTCATCATATGGGACGAAGTAGACTGAGGAGTGTCCGCTGGAGGAGGCATGGCAGCACGGAGTGAAGGGGGAGGAAAAGAAAGGTAGGGAACTGAGGAAGATAAGTTGGGAGGAAAGTAGGGGGAGGAGGGGCAAGAAGAGGAATGGCGGGCGGGAGGAGGAGTCGGGGGAGAAGATGAGGACGAACGATGACAAGAGGCGAAGTGGGCGCCTGGGCGAAACCCGTTGGCAACCCAGATTTTCGACCTAAATTCCCACGTGCCGCCTGCCGGTCGAGACACGCGAAACAGGGCCGTAGGCCGAAGATTGTTCATTTAGTCTTTTTGGAAAAGTCGCTTAATCCTTCCTCACGCGTCACGCCCGGCGGCATGCGCCCGGCCGAGGGAGATCAGCCAGTTTGGTCGACCCAGTACTATAGTAGTGCCCGCCAGCCTGCGACAGTCATCGCGACGACCCCGCCAGGTTCAACCGCAGCCGTTAGTCAAGCTGTGACCGCTCCGTCGCACCTCACCCGCCACGCCCGTCCATGCTGTCCTTGCTTTACGTTTCGTCTGTGCGACGACCCGACCCGTTCTTGACGTTGCCTTCTCCATGCCTAGGTGCGGCAGGTAACTAGGGGACTCCGTCATCGGCCCCGCTACACATGTCATCATCCCTCTTACTTACTTCATACTTGTCGACCCATCGGCCCCGCTACACATGTCAGCATCCCTCTTACTTACTTAATACTTGTCGACCTCCGCGCCTGATGCATATCGCTGCGCGCACCTATGCACACTAGTATGTAGTCCATATGTAGTACTCTCCAAAATGCCATTGTCCTCAAAAGCTAGTACCTTCCGCTGAGTCCGATTCCCGAATGACCCGCCTCGCAAGCCTAACATGGCCCAATCAATGTCATGTGCCTTTGTAGGCAACCGATCAAAGCCTGAGACTCAAGCTTGTCTCCCCTGCTGAGCGCCTCTCCGTCGCGGTCCGTTTCCGACAATTATCCATGAGCTCGACGAGTACGTACAACAGTACTCATAACACTCATCGATCTTACCAGCCCTTCCAGGTCGTCTCCAATGCACCATTGTGACCATCCTCAATTCTTCATGCACTTCATGCGGCTCTTTGAACTCTCCACCCAACCTTCAGGCCTCAGGCTTCTGAATCATCGGTGCACCTCACCGTCCATAGATTCATGCAAAACCGTGGCGTGAAAAAGTGGCCCCTGCTGACGCGCTGTCACGCGCATGATTCGAAACCGATTCGCCTCGACACCTTCGTCTACCTCTGACTTGTTTCGTAGACACACCCAATTTATGAGGTTCATCTCGGGAATGTGACCTTCTTGCAAGGCGGGATGATTCCCTTCGGTCCCCGCGTTTCAGATGTCAGACTCACCGCCCTTCCCAAGTTGGACTCTGGTCGCGATGTTACTTAAATTTACTGCGCGCGCACACTGCCAGCCTCCACCACTTCCGTCTTCACCCTGGTGTCCTTCTTCTCCTTTCTCAGTCTTCCTTTGTGATGTCTGCCACGTTGATGCTCTCCGTTCTCCGCCGCTCCTAGCTTGCAAGCATGCTGACCAACATGCATCCGAGTACTTGGCGCAGCCCTCTCCATCTCTTACAGAGTGCGAACGACGTTCGTCGTATGGACAAGGTTCTGGCACAAAACATGTTACTCTTCACCTCCACTACCAGCTACTTTCTGTCGGATCTGACATTCACTTGACGGAACTTGCAATGCTCTCCCACTGGTGAGTACGTGTTGGTTTCCCACATTTCACCACTGCGTCATGCGTCACTTCTGCTGTTGCCGGACTGACCGCATGTTATGATGATAGCGCACATGTTGGGACACGACGCGCAATGGGCAATTCCGAGAGTAGCCGTTTCAAGGTGACCCCGTGTAGAGCCGGTCACGTAACCGCTGATGCAAGACTTTCGTAGAAGTTGCCAGCCTGCGCCTCGTTCAGTCTCTTCTATAAGGGCCGTCGTGCGATTGTTATGGACGCGGTGGGTGGCCATCTCCGTTGCCACATCTGTCAACGGGACTGCGACGAAGGTGCCCAGCCGCACGGCGCTCGCGTTACCAAGTGTATACCGCAGTGGCATTGTGGCGTTCCATTTACCAGCCTCCATGCTGCTTCTTCTTGCGATTCGTCCCACGAAGGGATGTTTAGATTCAAGACTTCCCTTCAGCCAACCTGCTGGAGCGTGTCTAGGTACCCGAGGAAGCACGACCCTAGGTGTGCCCTAGACACCGAGCTCTCCAGCACACGAACGCCCTGCGACATGTTCCTTATCATGTGTCCCGTCTGAACACAGGCCTCACCGTCGCTTGCTTTCATGCGAGTGTATGCGCCAGGCTGGTGGGACGGGGACTTGCTCGATGTTTGCTTCGCGGGAGCCGCGGCATTGATAGGTTGTGTCTAACTGCTTATTCGGCTGTCGTCGCGTCTTCTTCCAATTCTTGCACAGCTTCTCATGCTCGTCGTACACTCATGCTCAACGTCGTACGTTGTGTATGACCCTGGCGAATGCTCGATTATTGACACCGAGAGGCGCTTACTCCTCACGAACTTTCATATGACCGAAGACCGCCCTGACAATCTGGGCCATGTCCATCATAACTCACAAAAATGCCGCGTCTCTTGATGCCGTGTTCCATGCATGCGTGCTTTTGGCGTGTGCTTGTAGCGCATTCTTTATCGGGCATGTTCACCCACGTTGACGGGTCAAAGGACTGTGTATCGGACTAGCCGTAGGCTCTTGTTGGCTAGAATGTCATGTGTACGTACCACTCTCAAACTATCATAGGGTGCTGGACATTCGATATCCATTGGAACACATCTAGAACACTCGCTTTCCACGTCGATCCGCCGCTAATCCGAGTCTGTCTGGGGTGGAGTTGTGTGACCGGGGTACTGTGACGTTCGTGACTAGATTAGCCCAGCGGTAAAAATAGAGTTCTTCGTTGGTTACCCGAAGGTCACACTGTATGTCACGATCCGATGCATCATAAGCGCTCATGGGTGACACGAACCATGAGCTCTGCAAACATCAATGTAAGTATCACCGTTCTACTTTGTTGCCCGGGAGAGGTGGTTAATCCATCCATAGGACCCTGCCGCTATACAAGCACTGCTTGATCAGTTGAAATCGTCTGACGCATGGCAGAAAGTAGCGAACGTTGATGCTGAATATGTGGCCTCCGCTACCAGCAACAGTGGTATTACGCCGGCTGCGGGGACAACCCCTCCGTCGAGAACCGCCGACGCCCGCGCTAACTCATCTCGAGGGTTACACGATGACCCACAAACGCCTCGGTTTTCCCGTGAACAGCTCATATCTGAGGGATCCGCGGACGCACCCTCGGTGGCATCGCTTCTGTCGCAACTGCAGGCTTCTGGCAGCTTCAATGCGGTAGCGGGCTCTAGTCGCACATCTTCCGCCGCTCCCACTTACCCAACGCACAATCCCACTTTCTCTGGTGGCTCGAACTTGCCCGGGGTGGACGCTGCGCTGCCTCAGAGCACGCCCCCGCCAGTACCCTACACGCCTCGCCAGGATTTGCGGGCGTGTACGTTTCAGCAAGCACTACCCCACCTCGCGCGACTATCCGAAGATCCAGACTTCGTGAAGACGCTCACAGCGGTACGTCGAGCCATGGTCGCGGCCCGAGGCAGATTCGTTGATGCATCTGTTGTATTGGTCAGATGAAAACCGAACAGGCCGATTTGGAACGTCACCTCTGGAATGAGCGACGGGAAATCCAGCGGAAGCACGAAGATCGTGTCAAGGCCGCACGCACCAAGTGAGTATCGGAGTGCATGTGTGCATGTATCCCCTTCGACCATCTCCATGCACCCTACCGCCCTAAGCTCGAACGTTCGCTGACGGATACTCGACCTTGGACACCGCAGAGCGAGCATCATTGGGGCTGGTCTGACACAATACGAAGCTGATGTACGCCTAAGCTATTCAACACCCCTCGTTCTGATGCAAATATCTGATAATGGGCTCGTGGTGCTCAGGCGTTAACGGACTCGTTCCGCACGGAGCTACTCAGGTTCGACCAGCAGCGAGTGCTGCCTGCGTGGGACGGCCTGGTGACCAAGCAGCAGGCAGCTCTCGAGGCTTTCGGGGTACCCGCGATGTTCCCCTCGACGGAGATGGCAGATCGAGAGGTATGGCACCGACGGCTCGACATCTTCCATAGATTTTGCTGATGGGGAGCACCATTCATTTTGCCCAGCGTCAACAGAAGATCATGCAGGTGTTGGGTGGTCTTGTCGGGAACGGGGGGAGCAGTCCCACTCGGCCACCTGGTGCTCGTGATGGATAGGATGAGCGCGCTTGGCTGCGCACCGGGATTTCCGCGAGCATGGGTGGAGATTGATGGCACGCCATGCAGCTCCCGGAGTCCCGCGCACAATGAAATGATCTTCAATCTCCATCGCGGGTCTGTCGGGATCAGGATGTGCAAGCTATGCAGCAATATTCTGACCGAGCTTTGGTGCCATCTGTATGTGGGCGTTCGGTACCCAATCAGCGTTCAAATGCTATCTCAAACGAGGCGGCTGTAGGCGTGTTTTTTTGGCAATGGCCTTGTGTTCGCATGTTCCTGTATCCCGTAAGGCGCTCCTGCAATTTTGCAAGCCTGCTTGTTGGCTGCGAGGTCATTTACGTGGATGCCCGGAACTTTAAGTGACCGAGGGGATAAGTAGAGGCCAGCCTGGTCAGGGCTCTCCCATCTTGCCAGTGTACAGTACTATAGCACTATACATGAGTATGTACTATGATGATTATCTAGTAATAGAATATCTTGGATGGCTATCTGGGATCTCGTTCCAATCCAGTTTAGCCCCATGACGGATCTGTTCAATTTAGGAGGCTATCCCAAGGCGATTAGGAGCTGCGCAGCAATGGAGGTCCCAGCAAGTTCAAAACGCCGGTCGATTCCGCGACACTGCACCAGCTGCAGGATGCGGGGTATCTTGTCTAGACAGTCAAACCTCACGCGCACGAGGGATAGGACAACGGTGACAGAGAGGGACTCGGACGAGGGCAGGAGGCGCTCCCGCGTGGGTTCTCAATAGGTGTCAGGCTCGAAGAATTAAGCGAGATCATTTAGGCAACAAGTGATCGAACGAGAGAAACCGCGTCTGCATTCTGACCAGAGCGGCTCGGTCTGGTCACCACTAATCCCTCTCCCCGCGTATGCGGGTCTTGTTCCTGATCTCTCTCGTCCTGCTCATGCGTGCGCCATAATCCTCTCTTGCCCTGTCATTCTCTTCTATTGCCGCCTACTCAAGACTCGAAGCCATGCCGTACGTCGACCTTGTCTCCTCGGACGACTACACCGCAATATGGTACAACACAAACGCCCCGGTCGGCAGTGTCAGCGGCTTCGATCCTGAGAAGCCAACCTTGGTCATGCTGCACTCGCTCTTCCTCGACTCAAGCTGGACCCACCCCCAGCTCGACGACCCACGGTTGCATGCCAACTACAACATCATCGTCTTGGACACACGCAACACCGGCAAGTCGCTCTTCAGGCCCACAGGACGCAGTGACCTCTGGGTTACCGCCGCGGACCTCGCACACTGCTTCTACGTGAGTTCCCATGTCTTATAAGGAGAACGCCTTTCCGGTGTTGAGCTCCCGGAGCAGCATCTGCGCCTTCCCCCCGCACACATATTCGCCCCGGAACTTTACTCATGGGCTGCCCTCCGTTTCGCCTCACTGTGAGTCGAAGCATTGACGACGATCCGGGATGTCGACACTGATCGCCGTTCCCAAACCAGCTTTCCAGAACTGTGCCTTAGTTTGACGCTCTGCAATGTGACCCCACAGACAGAGTACGTGTTCCATTCACACCTCGAGGCGTGTCTCCACAGAACACCAACGTGTAATGAATCAGGCTCAAGTCATTCTTCGATGCCCTGGAGGAGTTGTGCCATCTGTGGTGTTATGCAGAGGATCTGGAGTCATTCGAGACTGCCTGCAAGGAACTCATCAACTGTTTCGCTCAGGTGTGTGGGTCTACCACCTCGAATCCGCCACGTCTCTCATGCTGCTCGGTAGGATGCACATCCAGATATGATTGACGAAGTGCGCCCATGATCCATCTTGGCAGCCCCTCGCTCAGCTGACTTCGACCCACTTACCAGCTTGTAGCCTTCTGGGAGGTTCACTATCCACCATTTCGGCGAACGTATGTCATTACTACTGCCAATCTTGTCCTAAACGTGAGTTCCAGCGAGAATCGGGGAAGCATGCAACTCATTACATTTCGCAGAGGACACCAATGACAGCGGATGAACTGGCCAACGTCAGATGTCCGGTTCTCATCATTCAGGTAAGTCAACTACATCTCCGTGACCAAGGCGCACCCACAACTTGTCACCGTTCCCAGGCAGAACGCAGCCAAACACATCCGCTGGAGTACGCACACCAATTGCGGCAAGCCCTTGTAAATGTGCCTAATGGTGCACAGCTATTCTCTGTTAAGGGTACCTGATTCTCGACCCTGGCCTCCATGCCCAAAGCTCACCGCGGGTTTCTCCTTGCAGCGACTCACGGCTATCTCAGCATACTTTCCTCGTCCATCGTGAACCAAGTCCTCAACAAGTTCCTTGCACGTCAACCTCCAGCGAGGAGCGACCTGCATCCTCCCGAGATCCCGCTGACAGACCGCATGAAGATGGCACTTGACCAGCTCGCCGAGTTCCGTGATGACCCAAGCATCGGCGAGCGCGACCCGGCATCGCCGTTGTCCTTTTGCTGCGTGACCGAGGAGGTGCGCAAGAGTCAAGAAGAGCTCTACCAGATATACTCCGCGGGCGCGCAGAACGCGCTCTCACCCCTTGCTCCTGACGGCCGTCCGCTCCGCAAGTACGTAACCCTGCATTCAGGCGCCCCTGGCGGCGTCGCGTCGCCGGCCTAGCTTCTAACGTTTTACCTTTCGGCTACCCGCACAGATACTCGGAACGCAAGGACGAGCACTGGCTCGATTCCAGCACCGATGGGTTCTCTTACGCGAGTACGTCCCCTGACATTCCCTCCCTCATCTTCGCTCGCGTGCACGCATGCTCATGCCCCATGGCCCTGTTCCTGCCCTGCCAGACGTCAAGCAACTGACTGATCGCTTGAGCGACGCGAACAGAGATAAGAAACGACCAGGGAGACGCCCGCAAGGCGGTACCCCCATCGAGCAGGAGTCGGTGCTCTTCATGCCGTCCGAGCCGGTCACGCAGGAGGTCCAGCAGGTCGCCCGCATCCGGCGCGCCACGGTTCTTCCTCAAAGTCCTGCGGACAAGCACGTCATCAAGGGCTCCATGGCAAAAGTCATCGCATCCGGCGCAGGGACGAGTCTCCAGCGGCGGTTGCTCCGCTAGTCGCATCCGTCCTCTCGCCCTCACACTTGCTTGGAGGTCCTCGCCTCCACACGCCTTGGTGGTCGTCCATCTACTCTCATTCATCTACTTACCGCTCGCACAGTGTTTCTCGGGACTGGCAACGTCACCCTAGGATCTCTAGTCATTCCTCTCGCTCGTTTGGTCTTGTCTCATCCCAGCTCAGCTCGCCTCGTTCTCACCCACCCTGCATCTGCTTCATCTCATCGTCTCCTTATAACGCATCGCCACACCGGTCTCCGCTCACTCGTATCAGGGGTGAGGGCAACAACGCCGATCGGCGCGCGTCGCTGTACCACGTGTACGTCACCATCTCCATCCTCGCATCGCTCAAGGTCTCTCTCGTTACTATTATGTTCCAAGTTGCGACGCTACATATTTGTAGGCTTGCGCGGGCCGCCTCGAGGGCCCCATAGTCGGTACGGTACACACCTCTGCCTATCCGCACATTACTTCCCTCCATTACCCGCCGCCCCTTACCTCCGCAATGCTCCGAGCTTACCACCGCCTATTTACGTGTTTAGTTAGAGAAAAGTACTCCTTAGATGTGGATCTACCTCTGGCAATGTCGTGGAATTCTTGTTTGGTCCTTGCGCGCGTCGAGGAAGAGTGAAATTGGGTCAATTGCATTCATTTGTACGTGTTCGATCATTAGGACGCTGCTTCTCTGCGACAGCAAGTAGGGTAGTGTATGCGGACGCAAGGTGAGGATGGGATGTGTGTACGTATCTGTCTGTCTCGTCTATACTGTGCGCGAGTCTATCGTGAGCGATCAAGAGAGCTATATGAACAGGAAACCTAGAACATTGACAATAACACAGCAACAAGAAAGCTTCGTAACCGCACGTCTTCACTGGTTGATTGCACTGTGCAGGACGGCTGTACGGGGTGGAAAGAGGATTTGTCCATGCGTCCGAATCGGCGACTCAGAGGCTACCCTCGATCATCTTCGCTTTATAGTACCGAACCATCTCCTCGAGGCCCATGCGCACCGTCCAGCGCGGCTGCCAGTCGAGCACCTGCTTTGCGCGCGTAGTGTCCGGGCGGCGCTTCTGGGGGTCGTCCGCCGGCATCGGCTTGTAGATGATGTTGACACGACGGGGAGGCTGGACACCGTCCTCGCGCTGCACCTTCTCGACGATCTCACGCACGAGCTCCGCAAAGTCGCCGATGGTGAACTCGTCGCCGTTCCCGAGGTTGACTGGGCGCGTCTCGTCCGAGTTCATGAGTGCGATGAGGCCGTCGACGAGGTCATGGATGTACTGGAATGAGCGGGTCTGCTTCCCGTCACCGTACACAGTCATGTCCTCTCCACGGAGAGCTTGGACGATGAAGTTGGAGACAACACGCCCGTCGAATGGATTCACTGTGTAAGACGTCAGTCGTGCCGAACGAGGATGATATCGGTTGCTACGTACTGCGCGGGCCTGTAATATCACACGTAAGTGAGGCATCGGCACAAGCAGTCGGCGGGTAAACGTACCATAAGTGTTGAAAATACGAGCGACGCGGATGTCGACACCGTCTTGGCGGTGGAAGCCATACGCCAAGGTCTCAGCGACCCGCTTACCTTCGTCGTAACATGCGCGAGGGCCGATAGGGTTTACGTGTCCCCAGCTGCAAAGATGTTGGGGGCAGTCCAGCGGGGTAGCCAAGATCATACTCACTAGTCTTCGTGCTGCGGGTGGACCTCTGGATCGCCGTACACCTCTATGACTGGGTTGGCATCCGCTGGGACATGACGGAGAGGACCGCACCTGATGTTGAGGTAATCAAGAAACGGGCCTTGGTACGCTTCGCAAGCCCAAGCATGTTCAGCGTGCCCATGAAGGACGTCTTGATCGTCTTTACTGCATTGAACTGGTAGTGGGGTGGCGATGCTGGGCAAGCGAGGTGATAGATCTCTATGTGGGATGACCGTCGCAATCAGAACGAAGGTTCGGCAACAAGGAGGGGAGAAAGGAATTAACGTACGGTCACACTCGATCATAAATGGCTCAACTACATCATGTCGAACCATCTCGAAATTGGGATGACCAACCCAGTGACTGACGGTTGTTTTCGAACCAGTGAAGAAGTTGTCCAGAACGGTGACTTCATGACCCAAGAGCATGAGACGGTCCACCAAGTGAGAGCCAACAAAGCCGGCACCACCGGTAACAAGAACGCGCTTGCGTCCAGATGGTGCAAGAAGCTTGACGGGAGGGAAGCGAGAAAGAGTAGTGTAGGAAATAGAGTTTGTATCAGGGTGGAAGATTGACTTTGACTGGTATGCGCCATAGGCACCGGTGAATTTTGCGTGCTCGACCTCTTCCGCCTGCTTGTCGTCAGCATCGCTTGTAGATGCAGTGTTAACGTAATGAGGACGGAGATAGAGGGAACGAAGGACATCGAGGGGAACTTCACAGTCAAAGCCGAAACGCTGGAAGCCGACAGTGTTTATGACATCGCCGTTTCTGTCGAGGGTACGAATCTGGGGATTGAACTATGAGCAGTCGGTATACGTGGGTGAATGGTTGTTTAAAATATAGATCCAGGGCGACGTTTGTCGACGATAGCCAGGAACACGGACAGAGTGTCTCGCGTCAGATGACAAGCCTCGAAAAAACGGAGGCAGTTGGTGGGGTACATACCGGACTGACGGACTGTGGTTGGGAGGACATGGCGGGAGGGAAAGGAGAGAGATGAGGGACAATGGAAGACGTGAGGGCTTATAAGAGGGAAATAGAGAGACGGAGGCAGTCGTCAGAGCACCCGAAAGAGCAGAGCTTATGACAGATTGGACTCGACGCGCTCTTAGTACGCCGCGGAACACTTTGTCGGCCAATCGGATCGGGATCTCGCCAATCTTGCAACTTTTCCCTCCTCGACCTTCTCTCCGCCAGTTCTCTTGACCTCTGCTGACTTGCTCTCATATTCACGTCGCACGCAGCGTTAGCACATACTACACGCCCACAATGCCAAAGACACCAAAAGCCGCTGCAAAATCCAAACACGATCCTCTGCACGTCCAGATTGGCGAGGACGAGGTTTATGCAAAGTACGGCCGCATTTCACAGCCTGGACGGCGCAGGAAATCCCGCGCAAAGGACGACGAAGACGATTCCGGCGATGTGAGCCCACTTATTACTCATACGGTCCCATGTCCCCTGAATGTCTCTCAGGTCATACTAGACCCCAAAACTTCCAGGCGTATTTTTGAACTAGCCCGCAACCAACAGGAAGAACTAGATGAGAGGGATTTAGACGACGAGGACGACGTGGAGCAGCGGCAAGACCTTTCCAATGCCCGAGAGCCGGCACCGGAGGATGACGATGAATTGGACCTCGACCAGTACGAGACTGAAGATGCTGAAGAGATTGAGGAGATTGTGAGTAAGGTTCATTACTGTGTCATACATATCGATGTCGAACGCATGCTCAGGAAGTCGATGAAGATGACATGAAAGCCCTTGATGCTTTGCTCCCGGCAAATGCAGGGGAGCGCAGAACGCTTGCAGACATCATTTTCTCAAAAATAGACAATCTCGAGTCAGGGAAGACGGACATTACACAAGACAAACGACGCGGTATGTCCTCCCCGTGCTCATTCCTTGTCAATCCGCTCATTTCCTACAGATTCTGACCGCATCCCTGATCCTGCTGCTGGCCTTGACCCTAAAGTGGTGGATGTCTACACAAAGTGCGTATGTACTGCACTTGCCATCATACGAATATTTATTGACCGTCGTTCCCAGAGTCGGGCAGATGCTGACTCGATACAAGTCGGGTCCGCTCCCCAAACCCTTTAAAATTATTCCTTCGCTCCCACAGTGGTCTCGCATCCTCGCGCTTACGTCTCCAGAGAATTGGTCACCACAGGCATGTCATGCCGCGACGCGTATCTTCATATCGCAAATGAAGCCGCCTCAAGCGCGTCTGTTTCTTGAGGTCGTGCTCTTGGACGCTATACGGGAAGACATCCGTTTAACTCGGGAAGGTGCCCGCAAGCACAAGAACCACCGCAAGCTGAACGTACATTACTACGAGAGTTTGAAGCGGGCCATGTACAAGCCCGGTGCAGTGTTCAAGGGCATTGTTTTCCCTCTGCTGAACGTGAGTACCGCATCAGCGCCGTCATCGGACTGAATACTCAGCTCGGCTCCCACACAGACCGGATGCACACTCCAGGAAGCGGCGATCGTAGCATCGGTCCTGGCCAAAGTCAAGATCCCTGTTGGTCATTCAGCCGCTGCCCTCATGCGGCTGGCTAATATGGATTACTCTGGTACGCCATTTTCCTCATCTTCTCGGACGATGCATTTGATCTGAGGTGTATCGCACACAACGATCAGGTGCGAACTCTCTGTTCATCCGCGTCCTGCTCGATAAGAAGCACGCGTTGCCGTACAAGGTCGTAGACGCGCTCGTCTTCCATTTCATCCGCCTCTCGAACACGTACAAGGCACGCAAGGCCGGCGATGCGGAGAAGCTGCCTGTGCTCTGGCATCAGAGTCTGCTCGTGTTTTGCCAACGGTGGGTTGTGCCTGCAGAGAGCGTCTTCGATCTATTTGTTGATCCGCTTTTGCAGATATGCGTCAGACTTGACTCCCGACCAGAAGGATGCGCTGCTCGATGTCGTCAGGTCGAACCCCCACCCGCAGATCAGTCCTGAAGTTCGCAGGGAGTTGGTCAACTCTGTCGAGCGCGGCGCGCCACGCCCAGATGCCGATGGCGACGTGGCCATGGCATAACGGGAACATTGTCCGGCCTCGGCTCGGCACTAGTGCTGTATTCTCACCATGTTGTATACCTGTCACCCCGATCTCATCGGCGGTCGAAGTAGCAACTGCAGACTTGTACTATCCAAGAACAACCCCCGATCTCATCGGCGGTCGAGGTAGCAACTGTAGACTTGTACTGTCCAAGAACAACAGTTGAAGATACACTACTTTTGCACGGTGGACCCGAGGTGTACACATATCACAAACACACGATAACGTCTAATGCGCCCGTTTCCTCTTCTTCCCCTTGTCCTCCTTGGGTGCCGATTGTATCGCACCCAAGACATCCTTGAGGGCCTTGTCAACTCCCCCCTGCTCTCCGCCCTTCCTCTTCTTCCCCTTTTTCCTCCTTGCCGTCCTCGGACTTGGACTTGGAAATGGTTAGAGCTCCAAACCCCTCCTTGCCGTCCTCGGACTTGTACTTGGAAATGGTTACAGCTCCAAACCTATCCTTGTCGCTAAGCTCAGCCTTCTTAACCTTTTTGCCGAGGGTCGCGTCAAACAACGCGTCGATCTCGTCCTGGGGCTGAGGTTTCCGCTTGCCCTTGTCGTGCATGTCTGTCTTGTCCGTCCTCTGCATACCGTCCGCAGCAGGGGACTTCGCCGCGCTACTCTTCGGGACAAGACCTTGTGAGGGTTGAGGATCGGCGGATGTGGTCGTGGCCGTAGAGGACGCAGCTGGAGTCTTGGCAGTGGCCTGCATGGTCTTCCACCGTTCGGGATCACGTTGGAAGGTATGCAAGTTGAGGTTCCGCGCGAAAAACTTGCCATAGAAAGACCCGGCGAGCGTGTGCTCGTGCGAGATGAGCGACCGGGCGATCTTCTCCTGTGGTCGTGAAGCAGGCCTATGAGCTCAGACTGCATGACATGATATGGCGTAGTAAGATGCACAACAGACCTTGAGGTACGGATCGGCGGACGCCCAGCATCGATCGCCCACCCTGCTCCCGATGCGGTCGTCGACGAGGATGTGGTAGTGGCCGATAAACGTCATGACGAACTTGCGCTTGGCCTTGAAAGGCACACTCGGTGAGTCGAGAATTGCATCCAGGACTCGAGAGCTAGTCGGATGATGGGCCATCGTGGTCAGCTCGTCGAGGCTGAGCGCCTGTATGCTACGTGGACCAATGAATGAGTATGTAGACTATAAAGGTACAATGAGGGAACATGTCACCTATTCAATACGGGGTCGTTGTGTGGAGACGGCAGTCTAAGCATGGCCTGGAGAAGGAGGGCACCCTGGGTCTTGGGCTCCAGTGGATGTTCCGTTTTCCGTCGTTTATTCCGCGGCTCCGCACTGGGTGGATCCTGCTGTTCCTTGCTTGCAGAGGCCACAGCATCTCGATACTCCTGGTTTTCGGTATGTGAAACGTAAGCGAGCGAGAGAAGCAGCCCAAAATCACCTGTGGTGACTTGAGCCGGAGGATGCATGGGACTATGAGTGACATGTCCTCTTCCGGAACCAGTTCAAACGCGCTCAGAATGAGCTGGGCACTTATGAGCTTGCGACACAGTGAAAAGAGCTGTCTCACCTCAACAACACCCTGTGCGTCCCTTTGTAAAATGCCCGCGCGGTGAAGAAGAGCCTGAAGCACGCCGGTACGAGCATTCTCTATGCGAGTTGATGAATCAACAGAGCTTGTAATGCACGATTAGGTTGTAATACTCACTGACGATCTTGACAGAGACACCTTGAAGCTCTTGTACTGCGGCAACTAGCTGCTCGGCATTCAACCGTTCGATAGCTTTCGCAACCACAAAGTTCGCAACTGGATGGACGGCTAGCCGGGGAAGTTTGCCAGTGAAATATGTCTGCCATAGAATGCTGAAAACTCGCTCTGTAGAACGTCGGGCAATTGTCTCCGATAGATGCGAAGCAGTAGGGTCACGAAGAAGCGTCAACAAATAGTCAGATTCCGGGATCTCAGCATCTGGGTCTTCATCTGTGAAGGAAGCTCAGCGTCCAGTAATGTGACTAAGACACGGGCTGAACTAACGAATTGCGGTGATGAGGCCCATAAGAACTCGATCCATGAGTGAGTTGGGAGTATCTGCCTGGTCATACGCGGCCTCGAGTTCAAGCAACATCTAGCGAAGTTTACAACAGGTATTTTTTAACGCGACTGGTGTATATGTAGTACGGGAAGACTCACCTGCAGCACTGGACTCGCCACTTGATTAGCAGCCAGAGATCGGACTTCGTTCTCGTTCAATTGCTCTCGCAGTGCAGTCACGAAGGTGATCGCTACCTTCCGGAACTCCTTGGGAGTACGTCGTGGCGCTTTGGTTTGGTTCGGGTCTTCACCCTCAGTGAAGACCGACTTCATAGAACCTTGACGAGCCTTGTATGCAGCACTCCTTTTTGAGCGTACGGCAAACGCAGCCTTCAGGGAGTTGTCATCCGCATGGCTGAAGACCTCGGGAGCAAGGAGTACCAGCAAGGCGCGAATTACATGAGATGCGAATGGGTCCATGATGAGGGAAGATAGAGAGGGCACTAATTCCTGTGTTGGCATAAGCGGCAGAGATAGGAGGATGTTGCACTCTATGTACCTCGCAGACATCAAGCGTAAGTCGCGTTAGTGTCCGCAGTTCGCCTTCTTCCTCTTGCGACTCGGGCTTGGAAGGGAGAATTCCTCTTGACTGAAAACGGGTGAGAACAGCGAAGCTGACCATTTGCAAATACTGACCTCGCGAGATATAGTTTCGCCAGCAACAGTGAACAAGGTTTGGCACACATGGGACGCGAACCGGTGCTTGCTCAGCTGCTCAAACCTGCCGGACTATGATCAGTTGAGACGCGCAACAAGAGCGTAGTAGCGTCGATTACTCACGAATCGCTTAGCCTGTCCATGAATACACGGCGGACGAAGTCGTCCATTGAATGGATCATGCGTTCAAGGATGGTCGAGCAGTCGGGGTCTGTTGCAAGCTGTTTTTCCTTTCCAGACATTTCTTGCAGAGCAGCAACAAAGAAGAGACGGCGATCTGTGTCTTTGTGGTCAGCATCGCAGAGGGCCGTGAACTGAGGAGTAAGACGTACCTTCGTTGGGATCAACATCCTCATCTGCTTCCACCTCTGGCTTGGTCTCCTGCCATTCGCGTATTTGAGTATCTACGGTTCGGAAGTAGGCCTTGACCTCCGCGTCCACAAAACCAAAGGGGGCGTTTTGGTCAATATTGGGTTCCTGAGCAGATACAATCCAGGACGGCCCGGAAGCTGGTGTCTGGTCTTCATCTTGGAGCACGTAGTCGTCTTGTCCCACATCGACATTATCTTCAACCTTCTTCTTGTGTTTCTTTCCTCGTTTCCTGTTCTCTCTGGGCATGGCTAGCACAGTCTAACAAGTGATGAAAGGGGTGTATAGTTGAGTTCGAGGAAGAAAAGCTTCTATGGGCGCTTCTCAGCCACAAGATATTTCTGACCCTGTCGCGATCACCCAAAGAACTTCGACTTGAACGTCGATCATGCCTCCTCGCGTTTGTGCTCTCTGCAACGACGCTCGTGCGATACTCAAGCGACCCAAGACTGGACAACAGATATGCAAAGAGTGCTTCTTCTATGTCTTCGAGACCGAGGTACACAACACAATCACTGTGGCTCGGCTGTTTAAGCCGGGAGATCGGGTAGCAATTGGTGCTTCTGGGGGTAAAGGTATGCGTACAGTGCAGCAAACCCATTCCGAATCTCAAAGAAACCTCGTTCATAGATTCCACTGTACTGGCACATGTAATGAAGACGCTCAACGAGCGATACAACTATGACTTGGAGCTATTCTTGTTGTCGATAGACGAAGGTATCACCGGTTACCGGGATGATTCCCTTGAAGTACGTCAGGTATACATCCATTTCGCGAAGCCGTGACTGAAGTATACTGCACCGGAAGACCGTGAAACGAAACCAGCAGCAGTACGATATGCCTCTCAAGATCTTATCATATGATGAGTTGTATGGATGGACCATGGACGCAATCGTTGCTCAGATTGGGAAGAAAAACAACTGCACATTCTGTGGCGTCTTCAGGCGACAGGCTTTAGATAGAGGGGCAGCATTGTTGAACGTTGACCACATTGTAACCGGTCATAATGCCGACGACATCGCAGAGACAGTCCTGATGAACAGTGAGTTCTTTGTGAGATTTGTACTGTGCAGAGCTGAGGAGTTTCGCTCTAGTTATGCGGGGAGATATAGCTCGACTGGGACGTTGTACGTCTATATGCACCCAAGGCGAAGATACTATCAGACGGTCGAAACCGTTCAAGTACGCTTATGAGAAAGAGATAGTAATGTATGCTCCGGAACTAACGGCAAGTAAAATCAATCACTTACCCGTTCGAGATGGCAGGTACGCATATTTTAAGAAGCTCGACTACTTTTCCACCGAGTGCATCTATTCTCCGGATGCATATAGAGGGCACGCTAGGGCCTTCTTGAAGGATCTCGAAGCAGCACGACCGAGTGCAATCATTGATATCATTCATTCTGGCGAAGCATTTGAGATCAAGGAGGACATTAAGGCGACACAGAAATCACAGCGTATGTCTTAGGCGTGTTTGATCAGTTAACCAACTAATGACCCCCCATCTCAGAAACCTGTCGTCGATGCGGGTACATGTCCAGCAACGAGCTTTGTAAGGCGTGCACTTTGCTTGAGGGGCTAGAACGCGGAATAGCAAAAGCAGCTGTGGTATGCGTCCCTATATGTTTCAACCCCCAAATCATGGTTGACAACTTTGCTCCACCAGACTGACAGAGCACGGAAGAGACTAGACGCAGATGGTCCAGCACCAGAGAATTTGCGCACAATACCGCTGTTTCAGCTACCAAGTGGCCTTCGACAGAGCACTCCGACGCCCATAGAAGCACCAAACTGACTCATACATCTTTTCTCGGTTCCAATGTATTGTAGCAATACCTGTTGATGTTGTATCCATAGTTCTTTCTAACTCCTCGTGTGTATTCCGGTAGCTGTTATCTCGTACTTGGAAGGTAGAGTAGTCTGAGTAATACTTTGCACACCTCACTCGACTAGCGTAGACCAAGTTGTACGTTTGGACCTAGCTGTAGCGATCACAAGGAAGAGCGGAGTCTGCAAGTCCCTCCTCCAGCCCGAGCGCCTCTCCTGTTCCCCTATCCCAGCGGGGACCGAAGTGTTCAAGCTTCAAGTTCACCATCGCATGTGGTCTGTGAGTATATACTGCCTCAGAACTACAGAGGACTAAACCCAGCTCCATGAGAACCCAATTTAACCCGCCCAGCGCCAGGTGTTGCGCTATCAATCCATTGTTGAAGGGCAGTATGCGACATCGCTTACCACTGTGTAACTCCATATTGAAAATAGGTCGTCGTTGAACCCATCAGAGAGCATTCTGCGAAGGGCTTCCAAATCAGCTACGGACAAGAAGCGAAAAGAGAGATGCTCACAAGTGCTGTCAACAGACTGTAAGAGAATACATGACCCGTGCGACGAAATTTTGAAACCAACATGCCTTCGGAGAGAGACGGCTTGTGATTGAGTCGCACTATAGGTCTGGCAATGCGGTGTCTGGAGTGTACCCAGTGAGTGCTGTATCAGCAGAGAAGCCAATGGTCTTCACGTCCGAGTCGATCGCAGAACAGGCAAGCAGGACCTCAGGCTGCCGATATGGAGCACGCGATTTCAGTTTCAATGAACTTTAGTTTGTGTAAGCTTCCCGCATGTGCATGGCTTATATACTGGCTCAAGGGAAGCCCCTTCTTGAGTATCTTGGGAGCGGAACTGTAGAACTGGGTGCAAGACTCCATTGCCGAGAGAAGACTGGAACGCGGCGGCGCTGACGGCATACGAGGTCTGTCGTTGGCGAGTTGGTCAGAATGTCCCTTCTAGGGCTTACTTCCGGTAGTCATGTTGTCTAGACATTGTGCTCCTCAATGACTCCGTCCAGGCCTAAAAACTGTCCACTCAGTAGTACAACTCAGTACGAACTTGTTCATTACAATATCATCACGTACTAAAACAATTTCACCATGAAAGGGCTCTGCTCCTCCTTACCATGGATTGCGAGGTCCACAATCCTGATCGTCTACTCCAGACCCTGATAAGTCGAGTATTGGCCGAGCTCTCCTATCCTCTTGACAATTTGGACCTTTTCCTTCCACTCGACTGTTCGCCTTCCAATTGGGATCACAGTGAGCTTGTGCTCCAACTCAGTCGACCCTGGTATGCCAGATCATGAGGGTACGCATGGCAAGCTCCGTTTATGGACATCCGAGTCCCGAGTCGCATACAGCAGAAACTGAGTCAGCAACCAGCACGATGCCCTCAACGGGCCTCCGGCCGCGAGACCATCTTGTCGAGCGCAACACAGACCATTTTGCACTCAAACGGGTCCAGGCGGACCTCGCACTGCAAGAAGATGCTCCTCTCGCCCTGCGCCCATCGAGCCACAGCCGCCATCCGCGTCCGGCTGTTGATCCCGGCGGAGACAAACCGGTCAAGGAAACGTTCGAACGCGCTGTCGATCGACCGCAAGAAAGAGACGACTTCGTCCTGTTCAACAGCCGTCCGGTTGGAGAGCGAGCACCTGCAGGTCGAGGAGACGTTGCTGGGGTTGCAGAGCTTCGCGTTGGCTGGAGATTCCGAGGAAATCTGTGAAGTGATACTCCGATCAGGATGAGGATATTCGATGGAAGAGCACGGACATTCCTCTGTTGACGATTCGCCAGTGTCAACAAGCGTGGACTGCGCTGGACTGAAGTTGGGCGAAATAAGAGCGGTTCGCACGGGGTTGCGATTAGGCATTGCATGCCCGTTCTGAGGAATCTATGTAGTCAATATAGGGTCAGTGAGTACTCCCAGTCTGTCACCCCCAAATCATCTCCACCACAGGAAACTCACACTGCGTATCGCAGCAACACATGAGCTCGATCGGATCTTTCTCCTGCGGTCGCTTTGTGCTCTGTACTTGCTCCTCCAGACATCGCTCCGTCGTTGACAGTGATATTGATAGCAGTAGAAACGGAGTGGCCACGTCTGCTCGTACTTTTTGAAGGTGGGGTACGCGGACAACACCTGTTCATTTGCATGCGAGAAACGTCAGCGCCGACGTACTGACTGTTAGAGCTCAACAGGAACGACGCACGCTGGACAAAAGTTCGTCTATGAGCTCTGGTCGTTGCTGCCCCCAAGTGAATTTGACATCTAACACCTTGGGCAACAATTTTCGAACCAATAGCTAATCACAGCGTGAGTTGTTGTGCGATCCAGTACGGGAGCCGTCTCGTCCTAGGCGTGATTACCTTTGCTGCAGCAAACTCGGCTTGATCTCCCGGGAGGATGCGGTGGTAGCAGGAGGACATATTCTTCTGCGATCGCCAGCTAGGCAGGAGGACTCTGAGCTGCGAGGTAAGGGAAGAGGGAGAAGGAGACTTTGACGATGTGGACGTAGCCGGTGTCTCGAAATGAGGGAGGCATGTTTCGGGGGTCGGGGTGAGAGAGGTGAGAGTGAAGAGAGGTATATCCAGAGGGGATACGGGCGTGTCCAGAGGGGATTCAGGTGTGTCGATACTGGGAAAGGGTGCAGAGGGAGCAGACATCCGTACCAGAAATCGTGTTGGGAGTGAAAGGACCGATAGTGTCCGGGATTCAGAAGATTGTAACCGATGCGAGCTTGATACGAGACTTGTCTCCTATTATTATAGCTGAGTGCATGTCTCCTCGGCGGGTCGTCTCGACAAGCAGGGTCAGCGGCAAGAGACTGCGGCACACTGCGAGAGCCGATGTGCATTACTTCGGCGTTCTGCTGGAGCGGAACTGACTCGGATGTGGTCAACAAATGGAAGGCATGGTGAGAAGGAAGTTGGCACTCACCGCAGCACAGCTGAAGCACGATCTCAAGCCAGCCCCCTCTCCGCTGCGGTTGTGATAACGTGTCGGAAAGACCCTGTGTAAACTGTGTAATCATCTCCCTAAACTTCAAAGAATCCTCTGAAAAGACCCACCATCTCACATACGGTGAATGAAGTGAGAACCGACATGATACATAACAAAAGCCCAACCACTTTCCCCGTTCGGTTCGATCAGCGCAGGTGGAGTTGTAAGTTTAACGGATAACTTTCTCGGTCAAGTAGTACCATACAAGGAGCAGGCAGGTACAAACTGAGGACCAGCAAAGCACGAGCAACGTCAAACCAACAGCTGCGGCAGTGAGTATCGTAAAAAGCAGAGTGAGAGCTCAAAACGAAGAGAAATTAACGGAAGAGAAAGCAACCAGTTTAGCCTAGCTAAGTACGCCTGTCTATCGAGGGAGCCTGCGCTCGGGAGAGTGATTTAGATAGTCCTTCTTCAGCCCCAAGGTCCATGTGTAAGGGAAGAGTGTCCACGACGTCGTTACCTGTACAGCGCGCGTATGTGTGGTATCTGCGTGCTCTGCTAGCCCCACAGCAGCGGACAAACGAACTAAATTAAGCCGAGGAAGGGGCACTGTCTTGCCAACCGTCCACGGTAATGGCGCCGTCTTTGGTCGGGCCAGTTGCGACATTGCGCGTTCCGGGCGATTCCACAACAGTCGTGTCTGAACTGGCGGGCGCTCCCGACGCGTTCTGAGTGCCCTCCGTCGGAGTTGCAGCACCATCACTCGGGGCAGGGGACGCTGCGCTGTCCGTCGGAGCTGCACTTGCGGCAGATGCGCTTGCAATGATGGAGCTGGCCTCAGGGGGAGTGATGGTCTGGGTGGATGTCGTCGCACCGTTGTTGCTACCGTTGCTGCCTGGGGCGGCAAGAACAAGCTGAGAGAGGAGCTGCTTCTGGGTGTCGATGAAGGCCATAGTCGGGCCAGCGAGGACGGGCTGATTCGCACGGTCGCGAACGTTGTTGTTAAGCGGCTGGGTATCGCTGGTGATGAAGAGGGCAACGGGGCCCTCAATACCCTCGGGAACGACACACTGGTCGAACGGCAGCGGGATGGACATTGGCATACCGCCGACGAGCATTTGACAGAAGAGGCCCTGCACAGCTCAAGTCAGATCGTTGATCTCAAAGATCAGTAGCAATGGAATACTTACGTCAGTGGAACCATTGATAGCAGGGGAGGAGAACTCCAAGCGCGTTCCGGGCTGGATGGAGCCGGTCGTCGTGACAGTCAACGGCTGGTTGGCTGTGCATTCTGAATGAGCAGGTCGTGCGACAACACCATGCATACATCAACGTACCAGGAACGCCAAGGTCACAACCAGTAATGAACGCGCCCGCGATGGCGAGAACCTCGTTGGGGTTAAGAGCAATGTCAAACGCTTGTGGAATGGAGACACCGTTGTTGAGGACGTTAAGAACCGTTTGATGACGGGCCTCGGTGGTCAAGATCGAGCCGGCGGCGGTGAGGAGAACGGGGTCGTCAAGAAGGGGTGCAGCTCCCAAGTAGGCACCCACCCCCAGATTCTCTACCACACGAGCAGTAGCAGCCATCGTGGCGACATCGTCGAGAGCGTTGCCAAAGTTAAACTGGCAGTTAGTAATAGGACTGTCGCCCAACGACGTGATGGTCGACTGAAGACGGAGAAGAATAAGGAAGGATGTAGTGATATTAGATAGCAGTGAGCTTACCTCGAGAACGGTTTGGTGTGCAGCTTCGTCAGCTTGAATTTCAATGAACTGCTCTACCGGGATTTGGGCAGAAACGAAGCCAGCGCTTGTGAAGTCTTCAGGCTGGAACTTCTGGAGGGCCTGCTGGTAGAACTGAGACTCAAACTGCTCGAGGACGTCTGCGAACTCTGGAAAGAGGGCCCGTCAGGAACCAAGGGTGAAGATCGCTGGACAGGCAACTCACTCAAGACGAGAAGGTTTGTGCCTTGATCGCGCTTGACGGGGGCCGGGGCAGCAATGGCAAGCATTGGTGCCGCGAGGGCAAGAAGAGAGGCGAAAGAAGGCATTACGAACAGGCTGGTTGCTTACTGCCGGAGATGAAAGCCTGCTGGAGGACGAATAGGGCAATGCCGAAAGGAATGGAAGTGGTCCAGGGGCGCTACCGGGCAGCCCGAAGTGACTGGGAGGCATGGCGAGTGGTCAGCGGGACAATCGTCGTAGGGGAGAGGACAAGAGACGCACCTTGAGCACCGAAAAAAGACGGAGGAAGGGAAGGGAGGGAGGAGGGATGGGAGGTCAACCTCAAGGAACGCTCGCCTTTTACGAGCCCCCTCGCTGATTCGTCACTCTCCCATACCATTATCCCGGTTCGGGGAAACCGGCAGATTGCTGATCCCCATAGTAACCACCTGTACTTTCTCTCTTCCTCCTCCCTCTCCTCACCTCTGCCACCATAAATTCCAGACTAGTTTTCAATGATCGACAGGCCTCTTCGGCGAGGATCCACACTCGTTCCTCTCTACGCCTTCAGCGCAAATGAGCCGGCCAAACATAAGCCTCTGATCACGAATTGCAACCTTGTGAAGCCTTGTGATCGTTGATGTTGCAGAACAGTTCGGCGGACGCAATACTTACGCTCACTGCACCATCGAGATCATTGTCAGACTGCAACGAGTTCCCTCCCGCAAATCATATCACGGGCGCTGGGCACATACCTCCTACGAACATCCCGTAATTTTTAGACACAGCCAAACATAGTTCACTCGCAACCTCTGCGCCGTGTTCACTCCGCCTCGACGTCCGCCCCTAGTACTCCCATGTCGCCGTCTCCGCAGTTTCTCTCGCCGTCTTCACCGAGCTGCTGACTGCGCCCAGGATGGCTCACATTTCGCGAACACGCTGATATTTTCTGGGCAGTCGCTTCCGCACCCTCGTTTCGGTATCTGCAATCCCGCGCTTGGCCTTGCTGTCGTGGTGTGCCGGAAGCGCCGGCATGGCCAATCGCATCGCGTGGGCTCTGCCTTGTGATCCCATCATGATCTGTGCCGCCCAACTCTGTTCTCAACTAACGTACCTGAGGCGCCATGGTAATATCTTATTAATGCCCAACATGAGCCAACACGCAACGAGCCTATAACCTCCAATAACAAGGGACCAGCATCCCGATCCAGTTCCATGGATTCGTTCCCGCAGTGGACGGGTTGTTAAACAAACGCTCACTCGGATTGGCGGGATGCAACCAACATCTGTTCCCATAAGTAGACCTTGCCCGACATCCCCGGACCTCCAGCCTCCTCTCACACTCAACAAGAGGCACCCGTCGCGGAGATTCACAACTTTCATAGCTCTGACTGCGAAAGCCACCGGGACACCATCGCTTGGGCCTCTGCCGGCTTGTCGTGTGGGACGTGTTCACCAACAACCAATCGAGGTCAGCACGCAGTCTTCCATGCCAGAAAGACATCAGACTTATCATATGTCCTGCCCCACGCACTGTCGCGAACGTCAACGGGCCGACCGTCTTGACCTCGCCTGCCTTGCGCCCGTCAACAGACCAGTCGCGGAAGTCTTGCGAGTTGTATTGTGCGCTGCCTGTCCACTCGAGCTTCTCCAGCCACAACTTGGTCGAGTACCAGTTGCACTGCCAATCGTACGTGCCCGAGTAGAGCAGTGTGCGGACACCACGCTCCAGCAGGCCAGTAATGTAGTATTGGGATGGCACAGCGTATTTGTCCAGGCGAGCGTTGAACCGCCGGCCAACATCTGCGCTGCAAGAGCTGAAGTTGCCTGGTGATTCAACGCCCAAGAGTGTGCGGATTGCGGGTTGATCAAGGTAATCCTTGATCGCGCCAACCTCGAGATAGCACAGATCACCGAGGCAGTCCTGCATCCAACAAGCTTGTTAGAGATTGTCCCGCGAGTAGTTCGAGCCAAGACACTCGCCTTGGTGATGTCATACACATTCCGCCCTATTCAATGTAGATGTGAGCGTGGCTGTCTGTATAGCTCAGGTGTGTGCGTACCGCTTTGCCTGAGGGCGCCGCTCACTTCGTCCTCACAAAAGTTCACCGCAGCTCTGCAATTGATCTCATCAAATAGGTCGACACAGCTCTCCTGCATTGCCTTCTGGCAACGCGGAAGCTGTAAGGATTTGAAGACACATCAAACTATGGTATCGTCGATTAGGTGTCGATTGGGGGGTTTACTCACAGCCGTCTTCATCTGAACGCAGTTGCTGATCGTCTGTAGCGGCACATCCAGCGACACGGTGCTGCACTCGATGTGGTACCGTCCCGTAAAGGTGCTGAAGCGCAGCGAAGCTTAGCATGAACTCATACCGTAATTGTGACGGGAGACCGCACATACGTAGAAATGTCAACAATCCCATTCCCAATCAGAACACTCGTCAAATTGAGTGTGTCTCGGCCTTCAGCTTTGGCGACCTCATTCTGGTCGTACACATAGCTCGCGAATGCGGGGAGATAGCGACCCTACGAGTTGTTTCCTGAGTATGAAAGCCAGTTACTATTTGTCAAGCACTCACGCCATATGATTCGCCAGCCAAGTGCAAGGCGCGTCCCTGGAACTCCGAGAATGTCTCAAAGAAGATCGTCAAGAACGCGTGAATGTTCTTCGCCGCATCCTCGGTAGTCTCCACCGTCTCTCCGAAGTCGGCATAGGAGAATCCAACACCGACACTGCCCCATATCAATCAGCCCTGCGGATGAAGGGGTGAAAGGATGATACTGACGGTTGGTCCAAGAAAAAGATGTTGGTTTCCGCATTCCAGGAATAGGGGTTCCAGACAGTTCCGTTGTTAGAGACATTCTTCATGTCGATGCTGCATGGCCCTATGACAGAGAGTTGGACGTAAGTCAATCGGGTGTGTTGGCATCAGCATACCGAGTTCCATGAGCAATCCCATTGAGGACGAACATCCAGGGCCTATAATTTCATCTGTCAGCAGCTCCCGTGCTGGAGAATCAAGGCGTACCTCCATTGATCCACATCATAACATCATCTGGAAGAACGTCAGTATGACAACTTCAGGATGCGCTGAATGGTTTGGGCTACCCGTGGCAGGATCGCGGCGGCTCTCAAAGAAGTAGAAGAACAGATGCTTCGCTCCATCGTCCACGTCAAGATAACCTGTGTATACGCTGAACGGAGCTCAGAACAGAAGTAATGGTACGGACAGCCAGCCTACTTGACAGTCGGGTCGCAGAACTCGCTCTTCCTGATCCGCAGATGGTGTGCGGGAAAGCGTGGATGAGATAGCGCTAGAAACGCGTCCTGGGATGCGACAGAAGCCAACGAACGCGTCGAGACATTCCCAGTGGGCAGGGTCAATGGACCAGCTACAACAGGACCCACAGCCACCCCGCCGCTCAACACAACTTGCTGCGCACTAGCCAGTGTCCCTAGAGCAAGAACAGCCCAAACTATAGCGATGCTGAACATGGTGGAAGACGAGAAGAGAGAACGGGATATATTTCCCAAGCATGAGTCCAATCATTGCTACATAAATGGGTGATAGACTCTCACCCTGCTCATTATAAATATGTTTGTCACAAGAACATATTCTGGCGCTATTGGTAATACAATCACCACCAGTCCCTAGAGGGCTGTAATAGAACAACCTATGAATTAGAGAGGTCTGTAGTCAATGCCATATCACAGGTGAATACTCTACC
The DNA here is from genome assembly GCA_000743315.1 of Lignosus rhinocerotis TM02. Classification (NCBI taxonomy): domain Eukaryota; kingdom Fungi; phylum Basidiomycota; class Agaricomycetes; order Polyporales; family Polyporaceae; genus Lignosus; species Lignosus rhinocerus. The sequence goes on along the minus strand of KN050084.1, from coordinate 9,559 downwards.
ATACTCTACCATAATGCCTAGGCATGATGACAGAATGCACTAATTCTCGACTGGGTTCTACCATACAAGATGCTAGTCTGTGGGTTTTCATCACCTCATGACAGGAATATATAGCTATTACAGAGGTATACGGTATCTATCATATATGGACATAAAGTGTGCTACTTTCCTGATGTGGCCGGCTTCAGGTTCATGGGACAAGCGCAGTGCAAGCGCTCGGACGCAATCGTTGCTGCTAATTCGGGCACGTGTTCCCACACGCACTTCTCAAAATTTCGGCACACGGTCGGGGGCAAGGTGCGCAAAGTCGCCCTCGGAGCTCAACACTTGTATTTGTAGCCTTCTTGGCCTGGCTATCATCTTTGCTTGTTCATTGAGTGGGCTGTGGGACGACGACAAAAATGCTGGTACTCTACGAGACGTCGCTGGGCTTCTGTCTGTTCAAGCTCACGGACGAGGGAAAGCTCCAGAGCCAGGATGTGTGGAAGGATTTTGAGACTCCAGAGAAGGCAAACAAGCTGTGAGTACGCTATTGATGCGATAAAACAGACTGCAGCTGACTGGTTCATTTGGATGATTGTCCTGCGCTCGCACGCCGTGTCCTCTGTGCATATTGTGATGTCCGCACAAAAGTTTGAAGCTTAAAGCCATCCACCGGTTTACCTCGACCGCAACGGCGGTAGAGGAAATTACAGCGGTTCAAGAACAAAAGCTCACCAAGACTTTAAGGAAGTTCTTGTCTCATGAGGTCAAAGGGAAGAGCAAGGAGACTTTGGCTGTCTTCGATGCTGGTCTTGGTGCGTTGGCCGGATGAATCGTCTATACCTTGGCTAACTTTGCACGGACGCAAACAGGCAAGGCCATCAAGGAGAAACTTGAGATAAAGGTCGTCTCACCGAAAATGACGGAGCTTTTCCACGGTATTCGCTCCCAGTTGGCATCATTACTCGACGGCTTGGACCCGAAGGATCTTGCGACTATGAGCTTGGGTCTTAGTCACTCATTGTCACGGTGCGTTGTCAAAAGTTTCCCGGCAAGGGGATGTATGGAAGATATCAACTACGAGATAGATACAAGCTCAAGTTCTCTCCGGATAAGGTCGACACCATGATCGTGCAGGCTATTGCACTGCTCGATGACCTTGACAAGGAGGTCAACATCTACGCTATGCGTGTCAAGGTTCGTTGTTCCGACCATCGGCGCTGGCTTCTACAACCTGACACCCGAATGCAAAACTGTAGGAATGGTATGGTTGGCATTTCCCTGAGATGGCTAAGATCATCGTCGACAACATCGCGTACGCGAAGGTAATCAAGCAAATGGGTAAGCCTCCATTCCTCTCAGCTCATGCGACTACGGTAGATGAACACACATTTTTAGGTTTCCGAACAAACGCTGCTACGACTGACTTCTCCGCCATCCTTCCCGAAGACCTAGAAGCAACGTTGAAGGCAGCAGCTGCCATCTCCATGGGCACGGATATCTCAGAATCCGATATAGCACACATCAACTCACTGTGCGACCAGGTCGTCTCCATCTCTTCTTACCGCGCTCAGCTTGCCGAGTACCTCCGGAATCGCATGAACGCGATCGCGCCCAACCTGACCGCTTTGGTCGGCGACCTCGTCGGGGCACGGCTGATCAGCCACGCAGGTAGCTTGCTGTCGCTTGCGAAGCACCCAGCAAGTACCATCCAAATTCTCGGTGCCGAGAAGGCGTTGTTCCGTGCATTGAAAACAAAGCATGATACGCCCAAGTACGGTCTCATCTACCATGTGAGACCAGTCTTGTAGCTGTTGGTCTGTACATGTTCTTACACACACTCAGGCATCCCTCGTCGGTCAAGCACCACCAAAACTGAAGGGCAAGATGGCCCGCATGGTCGCGACAAAAGCAGCTCTCTCCATCCGTGTCGACGCTCTCTCCGACGCCGACGACAAGTCAGAGCCGCACGCGCCTTCAATAGGCATCGAGAACCGCGCGAAGCTCGAGGCGCGGCTACACAGTCTTGAGCAGCAGGGCGACGCGTCGGCGGTGCGGTCCGCCTACACAGGCAAAAAGCAGGCACGGTTTCAGATGACGGGCGAGACAAAGACGTACAACACCGCTGCAGATGCGGTCGACCTCATGCCAACCCAGCGCGAGCCCATGGAGGCCGCGGTGAAGGCGGTGCTCGACGTGAAGGCGGAGAAGGCGGAAAAGAAGAAGGCAAAGGAGGAACGGAAGGCGAAGAAGCGGGCAGAGAAAGAGCAGATCGCCGAGGGCATCGCGGAGGCTCGGATGGACGTCGATGGGGATGATGAGGACGACGGGAAGGAGTTGAAAGTGAGCAAAAAAGAGAAGAAGCGGAAACGGAGAGAGAGCGAGGCGATGGACGTGGACTCCGAGGAGAAGGTCGGTTATTACTCCACAATCAGGTTGGATCGGTGGGCTCATTGTGTGCGTTCAGTCAAGGGAGGAGACGAAAGAAGAGAGGAAAGCAAGGAAGAAGGCACGCAAAGCAGAGGAGGCCGCTGCTGCGGCAGCGGAGGATGGCGACGCTGTGAACGGAGATGCAATAAAGAAAAAGAAGAAAAAGTCAGAAGCATAGCGGCCGCTCTACCGGCCATGTTGTCACCTCTGTCGTCTTTGTTCTGTTGTATAGTTGATCTTCGTGCATATATAGTAATATTGGATCTCACCGATTGCCAGTTATAGAGCGAGTCGTACGACCAAGAGGCTCCGACCGACAATTATCGTGAATGCATCGTCGGCAGATCGTCAGCTTCTGGGACAAGGACTTCGTGGACTGGGTTCGAGTATAGACACAATGACCCGAACAGCAGGATACTGTGCAGCTCTAGTTCTAGGTGTGGTTAACCAGTCCGACCATTGGGTGACAGTGCACAATCGAAACAATCTCCTTGCCCGACCTGCGGGGCCCGCCGATATGGCTGAGCACAACTATGTGCTACGTCTTGCAAGCGAGTATATAACCGTAGGTCCGACTCCCTGCTCATCCCGTTTCGAGCAAACAACACTTGCTCGTATTGCCAGGACTTGACGGATCTCTCTAATGCCTACATACCCGAGCTCCGGCACCCTGACCCCTCCGTCCTCTCGCCAGAAGATACCCGAACCACCTGGCCTGTACAATGGTCGCTGCATTCGACATCTGCGCCGCAAAGACTCAGAGGACTTCCAGAGTGTCAAGGTTAATGCTCTCTCTATTCCCTACAACTGTACATCTCTCACTGCATTGGGTTATGTAGAAATTGGTCTGGAAGCTTGTACCCGCGGAAACAAATTTACAGTTGACATGGTCTTCTTCCGGCACGTTCACAGTCTCAGCGCTGGCGTTTACCATCCGCGCTTCACAGTCCCGGCTTCCCACGCCACATCCGCGAGCGCCTCGTGAACTGGAGGCGTTGGGACCCCAATCTCCTGCGGAAACAAATCGGTCTCGATCGGCCAGTGTTCTCCAGATATTGACATGCATATTTGCTCCATTTTCGACTCCGCTAACGGGGAATCAGCTGCGGACAATAGAGCGGACTGTAGGTATGCGCCGTTGAGACCCGAGAGACAGATCAAAGTATGGGTGCAATCATATTGTTGTATGTCTATTAGTACTACGCAACCAGCACATCCACATGTAGGGACAGTGCACTAACACATGAGAGTAAAGTACCGAATGTTTTGTAGGTTGAAGCATTCAGGAATAATCAAGAACACTTGGGATAGTAAGATACCATTTCATGACGAACCGTGTAGAAGGGACTGTGAGGTATGTATCATTATCAGATCTGTGTGGATGACGCGCCAATATCTGTATCTTATCTACGCTGCACTGGAGTTGATCTGCATCATGGACTCGACAATAACGTTGGCCGCCCGCATGGCCTCCCAATTTGCAGCAATGGTTGGATCACAAAGCAGCAGCCGCCACCTCTCTGCGATCTGCTTGTCTTTGCTGTACACAATGGTTTTGCCTTTCTTCCGATACACGAAAAGGCCTTGGGTGTCACTGCGGGTAAGGTCACCCTCGAAGTATGTCTTTGCAGCTTGGGCATCTTCGCTATACTGGAGTTCGTGTTCATCTTGGAGCCGTTTCAGAATCTGTGTGTACTGGAGCTGATGCCCATCACTGTCTGAGTAAGTTGCCCAGAACGCCTCTTTGGATCCGAGGCGCTCCTTCTCCTCAACAAGGTACTAGCAGGCATTATCAGTACTGCGACTCTGAGCTACTTGGCACTACTCGGCTCTTGCAGAACGTACCCTCCAGTTTCCGTACTCAACCTTAATCAGATCCCATGTCTTGTTCTCTTGCTCGTTTCCTCTGCGCTTCTGGGATCGCTTCTGATAGATTTCCGGCCAGTACTTCAACGGTATAGGACGTCCGTTGATCTGAAGAAGGCCGCCATTCTCCCACTCATGGAAAAGTTCAGAGATGGTCTGTGAAAAGTGTCGTCTCGGGGGATCTGGTAAGTGCATCTTGTCGAATGTGAACGGCTCGGTTCCGAGCATGATTGTGATCGTGTCCTCGTTGATAGTTGCCGTGGAGAGCCCAGCATCGGATGTTGGAGAAGGGGGGGAAGATTGGGATTGTACGGCAGGAGATGGTGAGGTGAGAGCCGGTAGAGAAGATGAGGGAACTGCTGTCACAGTTGGTACAGTAGGCCCCTTGTCATGGTTATGCTGCCCCGAACCAGGTCCTGAGACGATCACCATGTTCTCAAAACGATCAAGCTTCATTTGCAGCCTCTGATCAAGGCACTCAAAATTACGCAGGGTACGGCGAAGACTTGACATTACCTGTAGAGAACGGTGAGCAGTAATCACAATCTAGACTTCTATCTACTACCCGCACCGACTCTGATGGCCCATTGCGGCCTTCTGGTGAGTTGGCTTGGAGATCTTCGCCTACAAAGTCATCGGGTGTTGACTTGTCGGATGGGCCTGTTGCATCATGCATACTGATAGCCAATGTACCTGTAGCCTGAGCGGCAGTTCCTGGGGACACACAAGGTATTGTGTACATATGTAGAACTTCTTGTGTCTATTTCGGTCACTTGCTCAGTGCAAGCCACAGAGTCGAGTGGACGACTGACCCAATCATCGAGCTGTGTCACCTCGAACCCAGTCATTGAAACTATAGCCCGTTGATCATTACCCTGGCGCTTGCTTGGAAATGCGACCGGTGCGTCATCGTTGTTGTCGAACATCAATGCGATACGCTTCGCCGAATGACTGTGTGCTCGGGTTCCAGTTGTGTCTCCCCGCTTCCTCTTTCCACCAGCTTGGAAGATGCTACACACCTCAGTATCAGTACAATCAATGATATTATTGCAGTCCTAGAGATACCTGCCCTTTCCATTTCGAACGGTCACTGGCGAATTGTGTAAGTCGGTCAATTAGGTCTTTTCTCACACCACTCTGATCCTCCCCATAGCTGGCAAGATATGCTCGAAGATCTGGAACAGCAGTTTTCGTTGTTCTACAGAGTATCTATGTCACACTTTATGGTATGATGATATGACAACTCGGACTCACATTGTGACTGTCTCAGTTTCATAATGCTCATCGTCACGGTAGACTTGATCTAAGCATGGAAGCTCAATGCGTAGAGGGGGTTTTCTCGGTTTCTTCTGTTTATTAGGTGACATGATGTAGAGTATGGATTAAGTGTGGGTGAGCATAGAGAGCCAGGTCAAGAGCATAAATAGGGTGTATATAGGGGCATTGCGGATGTTATGTGATCACCGAGACCCAACCGTATACTTGCAATGCAGAATTCTTTACGTTCGCACTGACTGCTCGAGCAGTTTCCATCATGCCTCACACTCACAGCCATATGGATGCTTTCCCTGGTGCTATTGCTTGCCTTGACCAATCCCGCTACATCAGTATGGCTGCTGTTGGTGATGACCAGGAGGAAGAGCTTGAATCATACCTTTCCTCGGTGGAGATTGACAACCAAGTTGTGCAGTCATCCAACGACTCTATTGCTTCTCGTCTAGCTCATATCTCTGTCAATGTTACTCCCACCACTACTCCTGCATCTATGGCACCTGAGTTGACCACTATGGCAGAAGAAACGAGTGCGCATCACAAGATACATGACAACCTCAAGGAAGCATCAAAGAATATTGTTAGCAACAGCACCCTTAAGGAATACACCCGGTGTGTCATAATCCATACAATTCATATCATGCAAATCTTAAAGCTTCCATATGTGCAGTCTCTGGAGTAGTTTCGTTGATTTCTGCATGAATCTCAAGTTTGTCCGTAAACCCAGTGAAGTGGACAGCGGCTCCACGACACTACCCGCGGACCTCCCGGCATGGATCTCGATCTGAATAATGAATAAGTCTGTGATTCTTCCATGAAACACAGTGACACTGACTGACAACTGAGCTTCAGATGTGACGACACCGATATTCATACTGGCAAGATCAAGGATCTCAAAATCCCCCGAGCAACATATAGTACAGCACAGAAGATGCGCGCTGCAATGACTCACAAATATGGCCGCGATTTTGGTTTAGGCACGCAGATCTGGGTAGAAAATGCTCAGATCCCCGGCAAGTACTGCGGGAATCCATCGCTGTCAGTCACAGTTTCACAGTACATGGTTAGTCTGCGCCGTCGTAAAGTGCGTACTACAGGTCTTCTGACATCTGCCGAGAGAGACTGACTAGTCCAAAACAAGGTTCGCGCAGGTGAGGTTGTCACAAGTGCAAGGGCAATAGACGAGCCCACAATCAAGTCAATGTGGTGCTTCAACGAAGCTTTTCCAATCTTGGCACCCGGACCGATGTCAAAGACATGGAAGGAGGAACACCCGGAGTACTGGGGGGGCCGCAATGTACGGATCATGCTTCATGTCCTGTACCTCTTCTCGATGCTGTGCTTGCTCCGGTACGATGAGGCACTGCATATCATGTGGAAGGACATTACCTATGAGAGGTTGGGAGAAAACAGGTTCCGGTTGCGCCTTGAGCTCCCTTTCCGTAAAACTCATCAGAATGGCCGTGAGTCTTCTTCTCCTGCTGCACATCATTAGCTCAGTTTTTCGATCAGAATGTGCACCATTTGTCTTATATAGCAACCGCGAGAAGCCTTGGATGTGCCCCATCCGTGCATTCGCGATATGGTCTGAGACATGCAGGCGGCTGAGTCTGCCTCGTGATGGGTACCTGTTCCGCAGAAGGGTTGCCTTTGACGGACTCAGCGCAAAGAATGATGAGTGCATGGTACGTTTATATTTGCAAGCCACTTGACCTATACTCATAAATCATATAGACGAGCGAGGTGTTTCTAGAGTGTTTCCGTAACAATCTTCTTGATGTTGGCATTGACCCGCGACCATACGGCACACACTCATTCCGACGGGGAGGATGCCAGTATCTTGCAATGGTACTCCGGTGGCCTTTCCGGAACATTTGTACGTGGGGTGGATGGGCACAGGATTTTGACAATCCAGGTACCATTTTCAAGTACCTCTTGTCGTGGACGGACACACCACTCTTGAGTAGGGAGGACTACTTCAATCCTGACCGTCCTTGCGCTGATCCATGTAATGTATGTGGTAGAAGTTGCCCATGTGCTTAAGTTTGTTCTCAGCTATCACAACTCATGTAACCATTAAATGATCGGAGCACAATCAGTATGTTATATTGATATATTGAGAGAGTAAGATACAGCACGTAGACAACAGTACTATTGACGCCCGAGACAATCAGTCGAGAGTGAGATCAATAACACAACGTGAATCATGTAATGACACGGCGAGTCCTGTATCATCATTTGTCAGATCCATAACATGGCCTATATAGCATGGATGAGATAACTATGGAGAACGTTCAAATGCAGAGGTATAGAGATGGCCGTACCATGTTGCAGTGCACTAACGCGCAAGGGGCCAGCAAGTGGTGAAGAACGCTGAGGTCGTAAGGGGCCCACAGAGTCTGCACGACAGGCATGCAATGAGATAGTGAGTGTACAGGCAGTGTCCGAGCACCCTGCACATGACGGAGCGTTGGTGAGGGGATCGTGTGTCAGGTCAATGACTTCGACGTCATGGATCCTATTAATATGCTCTGGATGTGCCGAACGGCGAGTAAGCGGGTTGGGATGGTGTAGAACTGGTCCTGTGATGGGGCCGACGGAGATCGCAGAAGCACAGGGATTTGTTGAGATGCGCGGTGTAACACCAGTGCCAGACCAATTGTTGGGGAATAAGATACAAGGAATCCATGACGATAACTTGCAGTCATCGACTGGACAGTAACGAGCCGTTGGAGCAAAAGTGGCGGACCAGAGTGTCTGTACGTCAACGTTCACTTTGAACTCGACATGTCCGCCTGGCCTCTTTCGCGTGGCAGAACGCCGTAATGACCCCAATAAGTCTCTGACAGCCTGACAGTATGATCAGTATCTATCAACTCCTTGAACACAGGTCACATACCAACTCTGAGATTTGGTGCTCAGCAAAGGGAACGTCGAAAGTCTCAACAGCGAGGAGTCGAGTAACGACACCGGGCCACACAAGGTTAAGCATACGCTTTCCTGAAGTCTCCCGGTCCCAAGAGAAGTATCGCTCGCAGAGCTGAGCAATGCGAGCAAGGTCAAAAGCCACTGCTCGTCCGAACTGGGAGTCAAGCGGGATGTCGTCTGGTGGGTGAGTGAGCGGACGGACATAGGCGCTAACGACATTCGCATCTGGGAAGTTTTTCGGAATGTTGGATGCAAGCGCAGGGCAGCATCGGCCAATCAGTCCTTGTGGGTCATAGCAAAGGTGGTAACGTAAAGCCTCCCTCCATTGTGACAGTGCGGTATGAAGAGCAGATGTGTCGATAGAATCGGTAACGCATAGGACAAGACTATCACCGAGGCCATACTGGGCAAGTGCACGAGCGGTGCGTGGACCGCAACCCTTGAGTCCCTGCCCGATGGTTAGCCGCTACATATCGTGCTGAAAAATGATTGGTTGGCCGTACCTGATGATAATCACCGCCGGCAAGAATAGCCATTAGAACTATGCCCCCACGAGTGAGTTTGATGTCTGCATGTTGGCGTATATTGGATGAATGGTACACAGTGACCAAGTTCTTGCTATTCTTCTTTGACAGGCTGCGAGATCGCGTAAGGTAAACCAGAATGGGAGACTGATACATAACGTACTTTCGGATGACAGTCTCTGCGCCAAACATGAATGTATCTCCATCATCTGACATTATTGCGTCAATGAGACCAAGCTCGTTCATGACCGCGAGCTCGGCCTCAGCTTCAGCAGGAGCCTATGTGATCATGAGGAACATCAGGTAAGCGGAAGTGAACGTGGGCGAACCTCTATCCATTCGAACCCGAAAGCCTGTACTAGAGCCTTCATGCCCATCGTTAGCCAATGCGGCTTTCTACAAACGTTCGTAGCTCTTTTGAGGGCTGGTCGGTCTGGGCCATCGGCGACAAATACAGGTGCAATTGGCTGAGTGAACAAGCCTGCAAGCCGGAAGAAAAGGGTGCGAAGTTCGGGATTCTGGCCTGCTTGAGCGTGGGCGTTGTCACGACTGAGAGT